>CM066037.1:350262330-350370528 GCA_033557465.1 Ichthyophis bannanicus
GAAGCGACTTTTCAAAACGCCAAAAGGTGCGTTCTGATGACTTGGCGGAGGATGAGTGGGGGCCTCATTGTGACCTCCGCTTCGGACCACGTGTCCTTTGGTTGCACGCACAGGTGTCAGGAAGGGCCAAGGGCAGGACACCCCTTTTTTACCCTGGACTCACCTGCCGAGGAAAGAAGGTTGCATGTGAAGGACTGAGCGCATGAACATGACACCAATAAATTCACAGATGGTATAGACGAGAGGGACATAACCCACAACACCTACAGGGACCGGGGACATATTTTACATCACAAATTATCCATCAGGACCTATACAAACTCTTCTGATAGGAAAAAAAACACAAACCAAATGGCCCCCTGTAAGGGTCTGTAGAGAAATTTGTCCGAGGAAACAAAACACCAAATTTCCCAACTTGGTCCCCCCCCCTTGAGTTTCTATGTTGAAGGCACACGTCCCATGTTATGTGGATCATGTTTCTTCATCACCGACACCCATCCACACCAATGGTAGAGTACGCAATAAAACACACACATGGACACATAAAAAACAATATATGGTTGCAAAAGTAAAGAACACCAATAATGTTTGCTGGGCCAAATGTAGGCGCACACCACCCACCAAACAAGTTGGACTGTGATGTCAGCCAGGATGAAACAACAATATCACCATGGGACAACCCCATGTCGTCAAAGGTCTCCATTATCTACCTAGCAGATTAACTTATAAATGCTGTGTGACGGCTGTCAACAAAAAACCCATCTCAGTAGACAACCAGTTGTCTACTGTACCCTCACCGTTCCCATTCCTTGTTAAGTTGTTGCCCCACAGGAATATGAACGAGTGTAGGGGGGGTCCACCATTGATTGTAAAAAAACAATTCCTTTAACAAGCTATTGGGCCCCCTATGACAAACGTTCCTGTGTACTTTGTACCACCCAATACCCCTCAGTCTGGACCAAAAAAAACATAGGTCCCCACGTCTTTGCTACGTCAAATCTCCACAAATGAGGGTTCACAATCAGGCGAAATCCAACGGGGACAATGGACCGGCCATCACGCAAATGCACATGTGCAGTGCGCCAAAACAACCGCGGTAATGCTACCACCCCCACTTTTGTCACTTACGGACCCCACCCCTGTAATGGGGGGGGAGGGGGGGGGCAGGAAGGTGACAAAAAGCATTTGCACAATGATATGCAAATTAATGAAACCTGTTACCCCACATAGCAAAGGCGCCAATGCACCATTGCATCTATATGTTGGCAAACCCCCCACCCCTGTTCCAGCAAAACAAAACAGCTCGACAGAAACATGACCCATGAATGGCCATTGAGTGTGTGGGCCCCTCACACGCACCAGGGACATGGGGGCATTAGGAGCACCCCGCTCCGGATCTGTCAATACAACCACCACGTTCTGACATGACCCCTATACCACAGATTAACTCAATCTAAAACTACATGAATTACCCACAGGTGGGTGGAAATGCCCCCACCCAATCTTATTCTCTGTGTGCGGAAGGGTTCATACAGACACACACTCAGTGTCACCATTAACACACCCGGACCACCACACATCCCCCCTGAACATGTTGGCATTAGTTCAGTAACAACACCAGAATTCGCCACCCTCACAATATGGCATGTGTAAAACGGATGTGGACAGGGCTAATCATGTCCCCTGTTAACAACCAAACGTCATACAGTCCTGTATTAGGTAAAAGTCAACAAACAGGTGTCGGTGTTTGCATGAATGGTTGAGTTCATTGTAAGCTATAGCACAGTGGGGGGCCAATATCTGCAACCACATGGGTAATGGTACGTAAACACAAGTTTACTATAATGGACTAAATCATCCCGAAGATATATAGGAGATTACTCACCCAGCAATATACAGGTCCAACGTCCTGTCCTATCCTCAAATTTCACCTAAACTGAGAGTTGCTGAGCGACCCCGTGCAGGGGGGATATAGGGGAGGTTCATGGGTGGGAACCCCTTGGAAACCCCACTTGACCCGCCGGACCACATTTCGGAATATATGCAGAATTAGAATTCATTCATACATAACCTGAACACATTCCACCTCCGGGGAAATGGTAGTGGGTCTTTGCGCGTTTTGCCGGAAACCACCACACTCCCTGTCTCTGGCTGGGACACAGGGCAAAAACATGTGGTTCCGCAGCATCAAGTAAGCTCCCATCACGTTGTGGTTATCCCGGCCTAAGCCGCCTCAAAAAGGCATGGTCAAGGGTCTTCCCAATGTTGCCTTACTTGGGGCGGATTATTCGGGCATATGTACGGTCACACCGGCCTGACCATAGCACGGGCAGTACCTGGTTGGAGATCCCCAGCTCCCCGTGAGGAATTCTAGGTGGGTGGGGTGATCATTGCCACACCCACTGCGGGCCCCAAAGCTTTATTGACTGGAAACAGCCAAGAGGCAAATTCAGGAAATGTAAGGCAGCCCCCAAAGGAGCGTGGGACTAACACCTGGTTATGTGCATGGGATTTTTTTTCGGTCGAGTTCAGCCGGCGCTTTCAAAGCCCGTTCAGGTCTGCAGACGCTTCCTCCACTACAGCCCCCTAATAAGCCCTTGGTGCTCAGGACGGTACAGGGAGCTGACACTGGCGGCACTCACCGCATGACCTGGAGCTGGGGCCCTGGGCCTATGTTTTAGAGCACGCAGCTGCCGAGCCTGCCACACTCATGTACCGACGTCTTTGTGTGCCAGTCGCCGCACAGGCACCTCTCTGGCGTTCCCACAGCCGTCGCAGCAGAAGTGTACTGAGTTGCGAGGCGGGTCTTATTATACCCACCCCATGGCCCTTGTGCCACAGCCCCATGGGACATTCATCTCCCCTGTCCAGGGCAAAAACCGTAGCATCTGCCCACGGTCCTTTGGGCCACATGCAACAAACTATTATTGTTCCTCCATTGTAAACGCCCTCTGTGACTAACAACCAAGCACAAAAACACACAGACAAAAAAACACAGACACACAGGGACCACACAGGGGGGGACCACACACACACTTGGCCCAAAACACTGCTACAAATGGCAAAACCATCCACAATACAACTCAAAGAACAACAGGGGGACCAAACCTCCCACAAACACCTATGGGGCTTCACTACAGTTGCTTTCCCAGATTCTCCAAACAAACACAACGCGGCGCCATTACCAAAAACAACCCTCAATGTTGCTGGACTGAGCACCCTCTTTTTATACAGTGTGTACAGGTTATTTTCCGTTTTGTCGGTACCCGCGCCCAGTTGCATGCCGCAGTGCGCATTGGCGCAGGAGGTTCACGCATCGCCGCATGGTCTAGTGCGTGCCCGAGCCATGTGCAAGCGTTGTAACGTGTTGTTGCGTGGTTGTTGTATGAACTGCGGGACCCCCGCGCATGGTGCCAATTGGGGCGCATGTGGCGTTTGGGCTGTGCGCGGAGGGAAGCCCATGTCGAACCCCCGTTTACGCATGGGCGTATGCGTTTCACCAAAGTCATGATGCAAACACAAACGGTCATGCGCTAAGAGTGGCGCTTGCGTGTCGCGCAAGCACCTTAAAAGGCCCAGCGCATGAGCATCCGCAATTCAACACAGGCGCGTCGCAAAGCAGCGCCGTCGCCGACGTCCTGCTGCAAACAAAACGCCCACGCGTAAGAGGGGCGCCTGCGCATAACGCACACAACCATAGAGCGAGACGCATGAGCATGCACAATGAAACACAGGCGCGTCGCACAAGCAGTGACGTCACACAGTGGCGCATGCGCAACGTATGCACCATCCACAAAACTACAAATGCACCCAAACGGAAGCAAAATGTTGAGGGTTGGTTGATGAGTCAGAGCGAGTGTATACAGAGTTGATGTACGTGAGAGGTGGTGTAGTGAGAGGTGGGTCAGTGTCATTTGGGTAGACACATTTTCCCGTGGTGTTTGATAAGTACCCATATCTGTAGTCTGTCATTGTGTGTGTTACCTTGTCTGTGTATTGTTGTAGTGACGGTTCTGTTCCTGTGCTGCGTGGCCTTGTGGTGGGGTCGTGGTTGCGGTGTCTGTCCCGTGCTGGTGTGGGAGGGCCGGAGGGGGTGCGGTGCCGTGGGGAGGCGAGTGGTGAGGTGAGTGGGGCGCAGAGAGGAGGGAGGAGGCCGAGGGAGAGACAGACCCGAAGCCAGCGGGGGAGGGGGAGTGACAGGGAGACAAACAGGGGTACAGAGAGAGATAGGGAGCCAGGGACAGAGACAGAGAGGGATAGAGAGAGGGATAGGGATAGGCAGGGAGGGGAAACAGACAGAGAGGGACAGAGAGAGGGGCAGAGGGAGGCTGAGGGTGGGGGAGGCTGAGCCTGGTGTATTGCGGGTGAGGTGGTGCCGCCAGTACCAACTAAAGGCAGGGCCTGCGGGGACTGAGGGACCTGTGGGAGGTGGGGGCAGTGCCAGGGCCATCAGTACCTGCACAAGCCTGCTCCAGCAGGCACACAGGGAAGAGGAAGCGTGTCCCTGTGTCTGAGGCTTCTCAGGAGGAGGGCATTAAAATTCACAGACGCTGAGAACCACAACCTCCTCTCCAGGGTCCTTGAAAATTACGAGGTTCTGTTTGGCCGACAGAGCACTAGGACAGGCACCGCAGGGCGTAACGCGGTGTGGGAGGCGGTCCAGCGAGGGGTCGCAGAGGCAGGGGCCCCCCCACGGGACATAGATAGCCTGAAGAAATGATATTCCGACATCAAAATTGGTGTACGGCAGAACCTCTGTGCCGAAAAAAAAAACATGCTAGGGGTACAGGGAGGAGGGGGCCCCCTGCCAGCCATGATGACGCCCCTGGAGCAACAAGGCTGGCCGAACGCCTCGGTCCGGTCTAAACCTATGGTCTGGCCTGCGCTGCTGGATACTGCAGATCCACATGCAGGTAAGTATGTCATGCATATCCATCCCATCGCATAACCTCCCTGAGATGATCAATGTGTATACAGCTGACATTTGCAGATGCACACACATACCTATCTCCCCATTCCAAGGATGGTCGTTAGCCTTGTGTCTGAGGCTGTGTGCACACCCCATCATACCCTATGGTGGCCAACACATAGACACAGTGCGAACACTATGTCGGTAGACGTGAGGGTCAGAGATGTTTTGCGCAATGTGTCTGGGGTTGTTTCCCTGAGGGTGGAATGATAAAGCGGCCCGTGTAAATCATATGTAGATGGTGATTACTGTCTGCCAACACATGGTGGCATGGAACAGTTGTTAATGGAATGTGTATTTGCCAGGGTATGGGCGAAGGGGAATGGTCACCACAAATGCAGTATACGGAAATATTACATCCACACTGTATTTAACAATCCGTCATTTGTTGCATGTTTTACAGAGTATTGTAAACATGGGAAACACACTATAATGTACCTGTACTGTAACCCAGTTACCCCAGCCGCGTCATGTGACCCTTGTCAGGATCACTGACGGATGGTACACACACAGCATGTATGAGGATAGTGGAGGAACATCCAGGCCTTGCCGTAACAATCCCTGTCAGTTGGACACGTTCTGCAAACCCTTTGTCATGCAACACAATCATTGACCATTGGGAAGCCAAGGGTATAGCAACCACGAGGGTTCCCCAGGATTGCACAAAACCTCTGGCCATGTCTGTCATCCGCATCTATGGGATCTCACAGCTCATTACAGGGTAAACTATGGCGTCAGTACAGCTGGACTGTTTGGCAGGGCTCACACCACTTTGACAAGGGTATTGCTGGCAGATGTCAGATGTGGATGGACACATGATGTTATCTGTGTCTACACATCCTGTCATGCATTGTTGGTACCCCTCTCACACCTGTGTGTGTATGCAAGTAGTGGATGACACTAGTTAATATTATGTGGCGTGTCCGTGAACCGTGTCTCACACGTACGACACTCAGATTCCCCCTGGATCAATCCCCCTCCATAGAGATATGTTGTTTAAACGTACACAAGCTACATGGTACATCTCACAGATGTGTGGGGATATATTCTGGGTATGTCCCAACCCACGTCAGCCTGCATGCACCCGCCCTCTCAATGTCTGCCTGTAATTAGGTGAAAGACAGTGGTCAGCCAAACCGTGCTGCTACTAGAAAACTGTCACTGGGATGAGGGACACCATGTACCATGTCCTGGGGAGTCCACGCAATTTGTGCCCACTCTGTCCACCCCCCATGGGTCAGCTGTTCCCCCCAGAGGGCCGGACACCATTCCTGTGTCTCTCACTGCACACACACACTCACGTTTTCCGGAATGGTCTTGCCAGTCACAGGATCACCCTGCAAAAACTGCTGGTGTGTTTGCAAAGACCGTGCCATATGACATCTGCTAGCGATTGCTTGCCCTAAACAGCCAATTTATACAGCAAAATGTGCATGACCCTGGCCTTCACAGTGTTTCGCATCCCCATCTGCAGCTCCCCTGGCTCCCAGCCACCCACCCTCTGTCACTCAGTCTCTCTGTGTTTAGCAAGCTGCCCCTGCATCGGGCAGTCAGCCCCCTGATGTGCTGTGGTCCATCAGTGTCACAGTCATCCCCCTCTAACAATGTGATGCGTGTTAGCTGATTGGACATGTGTTCCGTGTTGTAACTATATAAAAGGGTGCATGCACCTGCATGAACAGAACCTTACACCTGGACGACATCTGTCCACATGGACGTTGTGTGTGCAATCATGTCCACAATTCCCCCCCCCCCCATGTCACACCACAAAAACACCACAAGATTGCAATACACAGAGGGACAAATATGTAGCTGTGTGATACACAGCTGTCATGTACCCTACATAGCTTTGATTTGCTGCCAGCCCCATGGCCAATGACTATCCTGACGGGGCCCCCCCCCCCAAACGTATCAGGGATAGTAAATCCTTACACACATCCCCATACAACTTCTGAGCGGGTAGGGTTAACAGGGACTAGGGATCGTGGGGGATCATGTATCTGTGGCATGTGTAGAGGTAATGCACAGACCCATTCACTGCAGTCTGGCTCAGTGCTATCCACCCTCCCTACGTCACACTCACACATGTACATGGCCAGTCAAATGTGGTGACATGTGACTGTTGGGGGGGGGGACGGGGGAAGCACAGAGTATGGGTGGTGGTGCACCATGGGTAGCCTAGTATCCACACCTGCCAGTACAGCAGGCAGACAGTACAGCAGTGCGGGCATAGATATTCCCTGACACATGTTATGGGAAAATGTTCCTGGCCAGGTGTGTCAATACACGTACATAACATGACCGAAGGGCAGATGTGTCACCCTGCCCCTGACCCTGTGGCTGCAGTAACACATGACCTGTGCTCTGATGATGACATATGTCCACCATGAGACATGTTGTGTACCCTCTCAGTTGCAGCGAGCCCTGTTTTGGAGTGTTTTTCAATGGCCCCCACATAGTGTAGAGGGAGACATCAAACATGTGGTACACATCCCAGCAGTGTGTGACACTGTTCCT
Source organism: Ichthyophis bannanicus (assembly GCA_033557465.1). Lineage (NCBI taxonomy): Eukaryota > Metazoa > Chordata > Amphibia > Gymnophiona > Ichthyophiidae > Ichthyophis > Ichthyophis bannanicus. The sequence goes on from CM066037.1 coordinate 350,269,817, forward strand.
GAAATTTCATTGAGTAGAAGCCCCTATACAACTGCACCATCACTGCACTATGTCATCTAAATCTGTCACTGTGCATTTGTGTGTGACTGTTTCTGTTTATCTGACATACTACTCTACGCACACTTGCTACATGTGCCTGTCAATTGTCTCAGGATCCTCTGCAGTGGTATCGTCCTACATTGTAGGTTCGTGGAAGGTACATGTAGCACTGGGGAGACAGTATGTCCCATGTGAATATGCCGTGAGCAATGGCATGCACACCCAAACCTAGACTGTCAAGGATGGAGTACCTGTTGGTGCTGTGTAGCCCTGTCAGCACATACATTACACACATGGGGTGTGGGATCGACCTGCTGAATAGATGGCCCATATGAGGATATAGTCAAACCTGGAGGCCACACAGGGCATGCACGGCTGACTCCCAGACCAGTTTTAATGAAACAGGTACATGGTTGTGGGCGAGAGGTATGTGGGGGCTCTGTATGTACAACACATTCAGGGTACTCTGAATATCACATATGGGTGGTCTGGATCACACACGTAGATGTAGCTGTACAGCTTACACATATGTATTTATCTGTGTGTGCACACAATACAGGTGACTATAGTAACATTGCCGACACATGTGGAGCAGGAGGAGGAAAGGAGGAGGAGGAGCTGGAGCAGGAGGAGGGGGAAGAGGAGGTGTGGCACGCACCTGGAACAGAGAGCACTGATACTGTGGTTGATGTGGGTAGTAGTCGCCAGGGGGTTAGGCATGGTCCACGGGAGGGTCACATGGGACCTCCACGGAGCCCCACACCACCAATGTTGTCTGCAGCAGGATATGCTGCAGCAGCACCAAGGCGCAACGAAACTGGCGAGGATGTGCTACTACATGAGCTGCGTGCCGTGGTGCTGCCATCGCAACGCGACAATGAAGGTGGGTAATTAACATTCCTTCCATTAACCATCACTATGCTGTGTGTACATAGGCTCACAGATGTGCACCCTGGGGCAGGCCTGTCAAGGTTTAAGATGCCACACAAAGACACTTGTTGTTACAGAAGCTATCTTTGTGACACACATCAGCGTGCACTATGTGCAACACAGTGCTGGCATGGGAATCAAAGTGTGAGCCACACATGCACAGCATCCTATATATCATGACACACAATTGCTGTGCCAGACCAGTACCAGCAAGCAAGCACTGTGCCACAGGGTATACATCCCCTATGTATACTGTGCAGTGTGTTTGCCCACACACCTGTGCACAGCTAAGAGGGGAGATGTGGAGGGGCGTGGCCACCACACACAAAAACACACACACCTCTAATCCATCTCAGGGGTGTGTATGTGGTGTATGTGACAGCATACCCTCTACAGCTGTGATATGCGTGTCCACATTACACATTACACATTTGAGTTACCTAATCTTTGTGCCTTTGTGGCCCAATGACACTGTTACAAACACAGCCTGACAGCCAAGAGAGTGTGTACAGCTACAGATGCAGATGTAACAGTACTGATGCGTCAGGTGCCTCTGTTTGTGAGGGTACACAAAATGGTGAACATATAACAGGAAGGTCTAGGCCCCCTGACTGTAGCACACCCATGTGCCATTGCTACATTGTGGACAACTGTACCGTGCAGCAGCGCAAATCAGGGTTCACATACACAGGCGGGACATATGTGTGATATGAAACGTGATAATGGCCCCATCCCACATAGGCTTTATCAACAGGTGTCCACACAGCATCATAGACGACATTATCGTGTACAGTGCCTCATACACACAGAGAGCACTATATGCACACTGGACAGAATCAGATGTTCCTTTCCCCTGTTTTTGGGGGGCAACACGCCCCTGCGGTCACCTGAATGCCCACAACTAGGGTTGGCTGTGTGACATACAGCCAGAGTGGCGACGCTGTCCCGCACATGTATATTCCTAATGTACAGTCGTCTGAGGCGGATGGCCATTAGGGTCTATACGCCACATTACGTGTCCTTGCATCAGCATTGTGGATGAGGCCATCAGGTGATGTGGCTGGGGGGGACATAAAGTGGAGTCCAAACTGTATGGCATCACACAGGAAACCTGTGATGAGGCCAAGTTGCGTTTTGGGGTCAGCAGCTACACAGGCAGACCCGGTATAGGTTCCCCTGACCCCAAACAGACACAATATCCCAAATCCCAAACCTACATCCCCAAAAGGAAACGTTAAGCTGCGACAGCAACAGACTATTCAGCACCCTCCTGACATTGCAGATCCAGACAGTTCACGTGAAAAAAAACAGTTCGCACTCACGGTAACATGCCCATTCAAACATGTATGTACAGTTGCGCTCATCCGCTGGGGAATACCTTGTGATGCCATGTGGCATGGTAGTCAGGTCGATGAACAGCAGTCTCATACAGGTCCAGCATGTGAGCAATGGCTGTATGGACAGGTCAGGTTGTGCTCACCTTCCCCTGGCGTCCACAATAGCCTATAGACGGCAGACACACATTCCATATTTTGACCCACCACACCCACTACAGATGCTATACATTGGCCCTGGCAAAGGCACATTCCATGACATGACCAGGTGATACGTACGTTCGTGTGCCAAATGCAACTGCTAGCTCACCCTCTGTGCTGTGCGACGCAGGGGCTGGTATACACCCAGGGACATCTGGCCTGTGGCTTGGTGTGAGCAGACTGCTCATTCGCCCACTAGGGATTCCGTCCTCCCTCTTGACATATCTCACAGACACATGCCCTCTTTCCCCGGAGGGATCATACATAGGTGACGTGTGTTGTAACGTGAGTCCTCACATCATTCCATTCCTAGGCCGTGGAAAATGTTTTGCCCCATGCCCGTGGTTTGGACGGTTGGTCTCCAAGTGACAGCTGTAGTACCTGGGATCCTCACACATTTCATTCCCCCCTCTGACCCTGGTACTTGCACTGTAGGTTTGGGTTATCCACCTCGGGATACCAAGATGTCTGAGCCCTGCATTGCTGTATCCACTACTGGACTACGCAGCATCCCTGTGTCATAGTGCTCACCAGGCTCTTGCCTCCACAGCACATTGTCTCGTGGTTGGTGTATGCCCTGGGCTACCCTCACTGTCGACTGCCACAGTTGAGATGCCTGCCATGTTGCCGCCCTCACATGTACACCTTCTGTCACCCTCCCGTGTTTGTGGCGACTGGGTGTGCCTGTAGGCTAGCATTGGATGTGTTTGTTTGTGAGCTATGTTTCCCTTGGGATGTATGCTTAGGTGAGCCATCCCCCATGTACGGGTACACCGTGTGTCCTCTTTCCTACCCAGGGCTGGCTGTGTGTCAGCAGGAGCAATGCAATATGCAACACTGCTGTCTGCATTTGGATGGATGCTAATATTGCACCGTGGAACAACACATGTCAATAGGGCCCGTGATGTGATGTGACCCGCTTCACACCTCACCCCTGCCTTGCCTGCTGCCAGGCACAATCAGGGATGGCCCACTCTCCTATATCCAGGGCTGAACACACTTATCTGAGGCCTGTCACTAGCATTTGCATGCCTAGCATACCCCTGTACATGTACGTCTGGAGTCTGGGACCCTGTGCAGCAGCAGGACTACATCACCGTGGCCCTTGAGGGCACACAACATGGGCCCCAAGGTGTACATGCACTGTTTTCTGCCCACTGGGGTCACCCCCGGGAGGGGTTGGTGTTGTGAGAGACCTTAGCTGTCACCCACATGTGGGAGTGTTGGGTCAGCCCTGGGTATGTTCTGGGAACCGCTGTTCACACCCCATCGCACATTGTCATGAGCACTGCACTGGTCACATGGCCGGTGTGTGTGTGTCCATCTGCTCGACCCCAACGTTCCCTGCCTGTATGCATCCCATATCTCCTACTCATTGTGTATCCCCTGGTGTTGTTGCAGTCAGTCGCACACCCTCCAGCCACCCACACAATGTACACTTATCTGCTGTCTGTCTCTAATAGTACTGGTACATCTGATGGACGTTGTCTAGTTCTTGCACACACAGTGTATCCGTTTGCCTGTGGTCTCACAGCACGTTCTCAGACGGCTGCCTAGTGTGTGAACCTACCCAATCATGATGATGCATATATTCATATGATACATGAAAGGTATTGTGGGTAATGTAGTTCATTTACCACAAACACAGCCGGAGACAATACCTTTGTTGTGGAACCAGTGGTAAAGCCAATAACCAACGTCTTATATTGATGGGGTTTAATTCACCCAGCACAAGTATGCTTGGTAGCATATAAATGAGGTTACTTGCGTGCAGTATTTAAATTGATAACATAAAGTCACAAATCAACTCATGAAAACAACCTTCACCCTGTCAGGCAATTAGCTAATGTTTTCCTAGCAAAGAATACCAAATGAAAGGTCACAAATAATGAATACACCGTGCTGCTTAGGTTAACCTCTGCTTATGTCCCACACAGATCCTGCAGTGATTCTCTCCTTGCTCACACACACAATTAGGTGCAGCTTTCATTAATATCAATTCCCCAGCTGAAAACCCTGAGCTGGCTGGCTGATACTGTGTGAGGCCATATCCTGCTTTAGGAACTGTTCGTAGTGCAATAAAGAACAAGGTTAGGTTTCTTTGTGATGGCTGATGTGTTTCCTCACAGAGAGCTAGCAATCGCACTTTGATAGAGAACACTCCATGTAAACAATAGTTTCATCTGCTGTGATTTCCCCCTCATCAATAAGCATAGGGTGACTATCATAAAATAGCACAGATGAGTCTTTCAGTAGGGAACTATCAAGAGAATGCTCATTGCCCTGCTGCCATTCACTATTAGAGATAGGGTCGGGATCAGTGTTCATACCTGAACCGCCCTTGCTGCCATGGTTCATCTCTGTATAGCCTGGCCAGTATGTACTCCAGTTCTTATGTCCAGCCTTCCAATCGTTATCCCTGGACACTGGATCTCCTCTCACATACCTTCTGGCATAGGTCCTATGGTCCCTTCCACGTGCAGTCTTCTCTCTCACCAGTAGCCACGGGTGATTCCTATCTCTGCCACTCCATTCCTCTGGGTGACCCCAGTCCAATGGTCTCTGCTGGCACTTGGAATACCTCCCAGTATAGGTACTGCCTTGGACTCTCCTAGATCTCTCAATGGCCTTTCTGCTCTTCCTTCCAGAGGGTTTCCTTCCTTCTCTATCCGTTTTGCTTGGCCTCTGCTTCTACAGGTGATATTGGAACCTGTAGCCCTTGCTGTAGCTGGGCTGGAGCTTGTAGCTGGGCTGTAGCTTGTAGCTGGACTGGAGCTTGTAGGTCTTGCTGTAGCTGCTATCTGTAGAAGCAGCTCTATTGTTATGCTGTCTTGATGTGTGCTCCTCCCTATCACAGCGCAGCTGTGCTGAATCAGGCCCTGCCCTTTGAGATGAGTGCCTAGGGATTACCTCATAGCTCTCTTGATTGAACACATGTATTCTCACTTCAGCCCCCCTCATGGATGCTGGACACCTGGTGCATTCTGGGACTGGTAGTCTTTTATGTGTGAGCTATGTGTTATTACCTCTACCAGGACTGACAGGAGTCTTGTTCAGAGTCACATCACCCTTTCTATAACTCCTACCTGAGCCATGATAGGCTTCCTTAGCAAAACGTACATGGTGTATGTCCTGTGTGTAATGTTTCTATACATCAAAATATGCATCTCAGTAGTACAGTTTGTACCATGCAAAGGGTATTTGTGTGATATGTTTTGCCTAGATCTGCTTGACAATTGTACCCGCCACAGGTAACTCAATGACCACCATCTCTTCCCCACACAGGCATTCGTCAGGAACTTGCAGCTATACGGCACAATGGAGAAAGCCTCATACAGGAGGTGGTGCTTCTGCGCCAAACACATCCAAGATATGCCTTATGGGAGGATGTGTGTGGCCATGGAGTGCATCCAAGCTGCCCTGGAAAGGATGGCACCACCGCCCCTGCCGCCCACACCGCCACCACCACCACCACCCACACCCCCGCCACAGGCACAAGATGACCGTGTGGGGCCAGCTGCAGGGGAACGTATTTTGCAGCGTGCCAGACGTGAGAGGCAGCGCCGTCGCCAATAGTGCAATACCTATTACTGTAACATTGCATACATATAAAGTCTCCGTCCAATGTTTCTCTCCTTTTTATAGCATAGTTTGTGTGCACATGCATGCCCTGACCATTACCTGAGGGGTTCAGATCTGGCCCGGTATTGCCGGGGTGTCCATACTGTCTTGTATTACTGCACACATGGCATTGCACATAGTATGCCTGTTTGATGTACACCGCGCTGATTTTAATAGCGCGGTATAGAAGCAAATGTTAAATAAATAAATAACTAAAATAAATAAATTTCATAACTGCATACGATCTGTGCATTGGCCCTTGGCTGCAATACACCAATGTTCACATAGGCCCAATGCCACATTGTGGGCAGCTGCAGGGTTACAACAACACTATCGTGGCCATTCCACGGTCACACCCCCTGATACTGTGCACATTGGGTGAGGCTCTGTGGCCATTGGCCCTGTCATTGGCAGGGGTGACATGCGTGTCCCGCCCCTCCATGGCACACATGTGTCAGAGGGACACATGGGTGTCATGCGTGTGTGCGATGCTGCTCTGCACCAGCAATTGTTGTGGGGACAGACACATCCCTGTGACATGACTGTTTAGGCGGGAGATATTAACAGCAACATGACCTGTGGTTACCCATGTCCCATTCCTATGCACAGATGTTCATCACACAGCTACGCATGTGGTGCAGGTAACATTATGATGGCCATGGCCACGCTACATGTCCAACCAGGTGTATGGACCTTCCCATGCTTGCCTACATGTTGTGTGGTGAAGGTACACACGTGACCAGTGAGGCAGGTTCAAAACATGTTTATTATAACAAACTGTCACACAATGGCCAACATGCCCAACATAAACACACGCATGAGGTGGGGGGGGGGTAAACACAGCGCAGCAGAGGGCACATAGGGGCATCACAGGTGCCAGCCGTGGTACCTGTAATGCTGTTCGGCAGGTGGCCATCGGGATGCCAGATGCACCACATCACTGGCCACCTGCCGAACAGCCCCAGTCAAACACTGCAGGGCGTGGAACACGACACGGATGTCGTGTCGTACGTCATCCAGGGCCATGCACACATCGTCGATACACCTGCCAGCACACAGACACACATTGTCTGTGGTCTGTGTGCTGGCATGAGCATGAGGTGTACCAGTGGCCCTGGGTGACGCACGATCGTGCTCACGTCCGTGCCGTGCAGACGCCTGCAATGCCGGACTGGTGCCCCGGTGGCCCTCTGCTGGGCTGTGTTCCCCCCCAACCAACCCCAACCCCTCCCCGCTCCTTCCATACCCACCCCCCACCCTCCCTGCCCACACAATCACCCCAACTCCCCCCTCCCTGCCTGCACCCCTGCCCACGTTGCCCCTCTGTCCGGCCACCCCCTCTGTCCCATCCCCATGCTGCCCCTGGTTAGGGGTGTGCCTGCTGCCATCTTCCTCGTCCTCTCCCACATCACTGGAGGAAACCACCACCACATCTGCCCTCTCTGGTCCAGAATGTGGCTGCTCCATCCCACCAGGCTGGTCGTCCTCCTCCTCCACCTCCTCCTCCTCCTCCTCGGTTGTGTGCCGGGTGGTGGGCCTCCGGAGACTGTGGGCAGAGGTGTGTGGCGAGGCGTCGCTGGCATCACTGTCTGTGAAGGATGACATACATCAGGTGATGTCCATGTGTGTCACATACCAAATATGCAGATGCAGGTGGGAGACAGGCTGGTGGCCCTATGGCACACCTGAACCTGTGAGTTGCCCATTCCAATACTCACCATCGTGGTGGTGCTGGCGCTCCCTGCAGGCACGTGTGAGGAACTCCGGGTGGAATTTGCGAAGTTCGCGCCCCTTCTTCCTCAGGTCCTCCACCTGTGGATATGCAAAGGTTGTCAGGTGTCAACACATACCACCTGTCACTGGGGCTATGGGTGAACATACGTTGACTTGTCTGGCCCACACCATGCTACTCCCCCACCCCTGCTGTTTGGGGCATATAGAGCATAGTAACCGACCTCCAGCAGTCAGTCCCTCCCACATGTGCAAATAGGTTAGCACATAGGTGTCACTGCCGTATGACATGAGCATAGCTTACATCCACCTGCACTGTCATGTAGGGCATCACACATCAGCATCACAAAGTGACTGCATGCTGCTCCTCACCCATATCCCCACAACAACCTGTCAGAACGGTGGACTGGTGGGGGTGACTGTGAGAGACAGGGGTGTAGACGAGTGGCCATAGGTGGGACGTCACAGAGACAGAGGGGATGAGGGAGGGAAGATCACCTAGGGCACATGGTGTGCATTGTAGGTCACATCCCTGCTGTGCAATGACAGCAGCTGTCAAAGGTGTGTGTGTTTGATGTATCCCGGAAGGGGCAGGACATGGTGAACGCTGGAGGTGACCAACTCTGAGCGTTTGCCACTGTATGATACCCATAGTGTGTATCCCCTGTGGGGCAGCTCACCTACACAGTTGGCTTCTGTGTCCCCCTCTATGGGTGTTGCCTCATGGACAGCCATGTGTGTACCTGGTCTGTCACAGCAGCACCATAACACATCGCATCCCTATGTGTGTGTGCCCTCATGTAGTGTTGCTTAGGCGCATATTGGGGATGTGTCATACACAACCCGCCTGCTGCGATGCCCCTACTTGTACCCCTTGTAAGCTAGTGTGGCCAGCTCCCACACGGCATGCAGGGGTGATAGTATGAGATATGTCCTCACATTGTGTTGTGAAGGGTGGGTGTGTTTGGGTGTTTTGCATGGGCCACCTCCCATGGTTGACAGTGTCCAGTCCCCTATGGTGTGTAGCAACACACATGCATGGGGGTACATGGTGATCATGAGCTGTCCCATATCTCTGTCAGTGGTTTGCAGGGCGGTGGGGATGTACCTGACCAGGTGGTGGGATGTCCTCTATTTGGTATTGCGACTGTACAAGTTACGCCTGGTTGTTTCCCAGATATGTTGGTGTGTGGAACATGTACATTTCTGTCATGTAGAGCTGGGTGTGGTCCATGATGGCCATATGACCGATGGGCTACATTAGACATGCACAGTGTGTAGTCATTGTTGTCCTTGCATTTGCTGTGTAGTACTGTTTGACCACCCTGCACAAGCCAGACGTGTCAGCATCCACCTCATAGATCCTTGCTGTCACATTGTCCATGACAGTCAGACACACATACAGTGGGTGTATCAGACATTATCGTGTGACAGACATGTCACTTTTGGAGGCATATGCCACAATGTCAGGGGCAGGGACTCACCCCATGTGTCCACACCAGCCCAATGATAACCTTTTGCCATCATTTGCCCTCGCTACAACCATGACTGTCAGGCACGTACCATACCTTCCCCATGTCATATGGGAGGGCCACATCTAGGTGCTCTACATGTTCATGAGACGCCATTCCAATACATCCCCTGCAACCTTGTTTGGGACAGTATCCTGTGTGAGGGCAGGGATCCATGGCACACACAGCAGCCACACAAGCTGTGTTCATACACCAGTAACAGAGTGTCTGACAACATGTCATCTGTGACATTGTGTTGTGAACATAACCGACTACACCACAATGGGGTGCACAGGGGGCTTTCCATTTTGCACCACTGCTAACGTCTAACGCTGCCTAGTTATTCTCACAAACTGTGCCATGTGGGTAGGGTTTGGGGGGGGATATCCCCTCCTGTTCAGGGTGTTATCCTGTATGTCTTGATGTCCAGCCAGGGTGGGACCCTCCCCTGGCGTATGTGGCTATGGATGGATATCAGCCTCATGTCCCCTGTGTTGCATCTCATTTTCGACTGCAACTGAGTGGAACATGTCCACAGGCCAGGCCAGCCCCCAGTGGGTCTGAACTTAGGGTGTGACTACTTTCCATTTTGGACATGCTGGCACCCCCTTGCAATTCACATTACTGGACTCTGAGCCGTCCCATTCTCTAGGCACCTAGGGGGATTGCACATATGTTGTCCCTGTGGTTTTTGGGAGCATGCAGTGTTGGAACACAGGCGCGTAGTGTCTGCATTTACATGGTACCAATGTGTCCCACACAATAGACATCTGCATTGAGGGTCCATATGCCCATGCTGTGCGCCAAAACATTGTGTGTGCCAATGACACAATATGTGTGTCCTGGGGGGTTGTCTGGTACCCTGGTGTACTAGGGATGGCTGCAGGCCCGTGTCTTTGCCACATCAATCTGTGTGCTAGTGACACCTGCTATGCCTTTGCAGTTGTCATGGACACATCCCATGCCCCAATGCTAAACACGTGGTGTTATGACGCATGTGCCGACTCCCCACTGGTATAGTGGTTATTGACTCCCTTTGTTGGGCCTGGTGGTAACACCAGAGCTGTTGTCACCAACTGCATTTGTCAGTGCCACTGCCAGGGCATCCCTATGTTGTGGGGTTTATGTCCCTCTGGGAACATGCCACAATATGTTGGTCTAGATGTGATCCACACGACACATGGTGAAACACTGGGGAAATGGCTACCAACACAGCCACATTGTGGGGGGTGGGGGGTGTTTGCGCATGGCTGGACGTCTCGGCCAAACCACACCCCTGGATGCCATCCCACTGGTCAATCATGGTGACAGGTCACATGTGGGGCCTTGGCAGTCAGCACACTAGGCATGGCTGACAGTGACCAATGTGTGTTTGGCACTCCTGGAGCATGTCCTCCCGCACATGGTGTGTTCTCCATGCTAATGGCATGGTTTGGGCCTATGCATACATAGAAGAGCAACGTATTTGGGTAATTCTCAGTGTTCCCCTGGTGTTGTCTTTGAATCATGTCAACACAGCTACTAGTGCTGGGATATCAGATACACCAGTGTCACAGTTAGTGGGGCCCTCAGCAGTGACACACACAGGGGTTGCTTTCCCATACAGGTGTATTGCACTTAGACGGACACAGAGATGACATTTTTCCGTGACATTATGCACTGGGGAGCAGCAATTGGGCTTTTCAACAGGGCAGGCCACATGAGCTGTGGGGTACTCCCATAGGCTTTTATGGTGGATGGGGGGGAGCAGTCGCATACTGTCTTGCTCACTGCATCACAGACAGATATGGGTCAGTGCCCTCATGCCTATTCCAGGTGAATATCTGTCCCCAGTGCCACATACATGCCTCAATGTGGGTGTGGACATGTGTGCAGCGACACCTATGAGCAATGTCCATGTCTCCCTAAATGCATGGGGACGTCTCCCTTTGGCACCCTTGACAGACATGGCATTGGCATGGCACATTTGTTTGGCCAATGTGGATGTCCATGGGGAGGCCTTTAGCCCAGTAGGTATTACATTAGATACATGTGGGGTCACATTAACTGTACATGTCATGCAATCCAAACGCAATGGCACCCAGATGTAACGGTAAACATGTTTGTGTTCACATACATGTGACATTGAGTGGTTTGCCCTGAGCACCGTGGCAGGGGGCAGGTCCATGACACATGGATATCTAGATGGCCATGGATGTAATTACCTGACCCAACACATGAGTTGTGTGTCCTGTATGTCATAGGGCTACTGATAGCTACATCAGACGTACCTTGACGACTGTGAGACACAGCATACTGGCGATGGTGGACATGCATCTGTCACCTTCCAGCTTCTCGGGTGGTTTTATGTTCCTCTGACCTGTGTCCCTGAGGGTTCTATGAGATGTGCGTGCACACACTACGGACAATGACACATTACACGGATATGTGCTGTTTCGGCCCCTGTACATTTGTGGATGATAGGCTGTAGTGTGCAACCTGGATGTGTGTCTGGAACCCCCCAGAGGCAGCTGTGAGGTACATGTAGACAAAGGGTCATTGTGCCTGTAGGCATTTGTGTAGGTAAACATCAATTCTGCATACATAGCTGTGCTCATGTCCCTCTCGCAAGGGTTTGGGCTTCCATCTCGAGGCTACTGTGTGATAGCTTTTGTGAACGCACAACCATATCAGCATCTACCATAACATGTCCATACATGTACAGTGCGTGTGTTGGACTATGTGCCACATAGGGCAGGTGTGAGTTGCAACCAGACCACTATACCCTAGGTGACATATGGGACTGAGATAACCTCCGTTACAATAAGCTATTAGCCACCACGGTATTGGGTGTCCTACGGCATATCATCAGCAAGATACAGCATTGCAACATGGTGACACCCTGGACGCCAGATGCATGTATCAGGCCTGCATGTGGTACAGATAATTGACTGAACACCAACCTCACACTGCACCATATCACCAGGGTGACTGTGGCATACTGTGATGGGCTGGACAGACAACTGGGGATTGGTGGATGTGTTAGCCTACACTGTCACATGCATACCTATCTCCATGGTGGCAGACAACCCACTTGGATGGCCTCTCTGCACTCCTGGAGTTAGGGAGGAGGGTTCAAACTACATTAGGACACAGATCCATAGCTCCAGGGTGATAGAGAGCCCACTTGGATGGCCTCTCTGCACTCCTGGAGTTAGGGAGGAGGGTTCAAACTACATTAGGACACAGATCCATAGCTCCAGGGTGATAGAGAGCCCACTTGGATGGCCTCTCTGCACTCCTGGAGTTAGGGAGGAGGGTTCAAACTACATTAGGACACAGATCCATAGCTCCAGGGTGATAGAGAGCCCACTTGGATGGCCTCTCTGCACTCCTGGAGTTAGGGAGGAGGGTTCAAACTACATTAGGACACAGATCCATAGCTCCAGGGTGATAGAGAGCCCACTTGGATGGCCTCTCTGCACTCCTGGAGTTAGGGAGGAGGGTTCAAACTACATTAGGACACAGATCCATAGCTCCAGGGTGATAGAGAGCCCACTTGGATGGCCTCTCTGCACTCCTGGAGTTAGGGAGGAGGGTTCAAACTACATTAGGACACAGATCCATAGCTCCAGGGTGATAGAGAGCCCACTTGGATGGCCTCTCTGCACTCCTGGAGTTAGGGAGGAGGGTTCAAACTACATTAGGACACACAACCATAGGCCCAGGGTGATAGGGGACCCACTTGGATGGCCTCTCTGCACTCCTGGAGTTAGGGAGGAGGGTTCATACTACATTAGGACACAGATCCATAGCTCCAGGGTGATAGAGAGCCCACTTGGATGGCCTCTCTGCACTCCTGGAGTTAGGGAGGAGGGTTCATACTACATTGGGACACACAACCATAGGCCCAGGGTGATGGGGGACCCACTTGGATGGCCTCTCTGCACTCCTGGAGTTAGGGAGGAGGGTTCAAACTACATTGGGACACACAACCATAGGCCCAGGGTGATGGGGGACCCACTTGGATGGCCTCTCTGCACTCCTGGAGTTAGGGAGGAGGGTTCAAACTACATTAGGACACAGATCCATAGCTCCAGGGTGATAGAGAGCCCACTTGGATGGCCTCTCTGCACTCCTGGAGTTAGGGAGGAGGGTTCAAACTACATTAGGACACAGATCCATAGCTCCAGGGTGATAGAGAGCCCACTTGGATGGCCTCTCTGCACTCCTGGAGTTAGGGAGGAGGGTTCAAACTACATTAGGACACAGATCCATAGCTCCAGGGTGATAGAGAGCCCACTTGGATGGCCTCTCTGCACTCCTGGAGTTAGGGAGGAGGGTTCAAACTACATTAGGACACAGATCCATAGCTCCAGGGTGATAGAGAGCCCACTTGGATGGCCTCTCTGCACTCCTGGAGTTAGGGAGGAGGGTTCAAACTACATTAGGACACAGATCCATAGCTCCAGGGTGATAGAGAGCCCACTTGGATGGCCTCTCTGCACTCCTGGAGTTAGGGAGGAGGGTTCAAACTACATTGGGACACACAACCATAGGCCCAGGGTGATGGGGGACCCACTTGGATGGCCTCTCTGCACTCCTGGAGTTAGGGAGGAGGGTTCAAACTACATTAGGACACAGATCCATAGGCCCAGGGTGATTGTGTTCCCACTTGGATGGCCTCTCTGCACTCCTGGAGTTAGGGAGGAGGGTTCAAACTACATTAGGACACAGATCCATAGCTCCAGGGTGATAGAGAGCCCACTTGGATGGCCTCTCTGCACTCCTGGAGTTAGGGAGGAGGGTTCATACTACATTGGGACACACAACCATAGCACCAGGGTGATGGAGAGCCCACTTGGATGGCCTCTCTGCACTCCTGGAGTTAGGGAGGAGGGTTCAAACTACATTAGGACACAGATCCATAGCTCCAGGGTGATAGAGAGCCCACTTGGATGGCCTCTCTGCACTCCTGGAGTTAGGGAGGAGGGTTCAAACTACATTAGGACACAGATCCATAGCTCCAGGGTGATAGAGAGCCCACTTGGATGGCCTCTCTGCACTCCTGGAGTTAGGGAGGAGGGTTCAAACTACATTAGGACACAGATCCATAGCTCCAGGGTGATAGAGAGCCCACTTGGATGGCCTCTCTGCACTCCTGGAGTTAGGGAGGAGGGTTCAAACTACATTAGGACACACAACCATAGCCCCAGGGTGATAGCGCCCCCACTTGGATGGCCTCTCTGCACTCCTGGAGTTAGGGTGGAGGGTTCAAACTACATTAGGACACAGATCCATAGCTCCAGGGTGATAGAGAGCCCACTTGGATGGCCTCTCTGCACTCCTGGAGTTAGGGAGGAGGGTTCAAACTACATTGGGACACACAACCATAGGCCCAGGGTGATGGGGGACCCACTTGGATGGCCTCTCTGCACTCCTGGAGTTAGGGAGGAGGGTTCAAACTACATTAGGACACAGATCCATAGCTCCAGGGTGATAGAGAGCCCACTTGGATGGCCTCTCTGCACTCCTGGAGTTAGGGAGGAGGGTTCAAACTACATTAGGACACAGATCCATAGCTCCAGGGTGATAGAGAGCCCACTTGGATGGCCTCTCTGCACTCCTGGAGTTAGGGAGGAGGGTTCAAACTACATTAGGACACAGATCCATAGCTCCAGGGTGATAGAGAGCCCACTTGGATGGCCTCTCTGCACTCCTGGAGTTAGGGAGGAGGGTTCAAACTACATTAGGACACAGATCCATAGCTCCAGGGTGATAGAGAGCCCACTTGGATGGCCTCTCTGCACTCCTGGAGTTAGGGAGGAGGGTTCAAACTACATTAGGACACAGATCCATAGCTCCAGGGTGATAGAGAGCCCACTTGGATGGCCTCTCTGCACTCCTGGAGTTAGGGAGGAGGGTTCAAACTACATTGGGACACACAACCATAGGCCCAGGGTGATGGGGGACCCACTTGGATGGCCTCTCTGCACTCCTGGAGTTAGGGTGGAGGGTTCAAACTACATTAGGACACAGATCCATAGCTCCAGGGTGATAGAGAGCCCACTTGGATGGCCTCTCTGCACTCCTGGAGTTAGGGAGGAGGGTTCAAACTACATTAGGACACAGATCCATAGCTCCAGGGTGATAGAGAGCCCACTTGGATGGCCTCTCTGCACTCCTGGAGTTAGGGAGGAGGGTTCAAACTACATTAGGACACACAACCATAGCTCCAGGGTGATAGAGAGCCCACTTGGATGGCCTCTCTGCACTCCTGGAGTTAGGGAGGAGGGTTCAAACTACATTAGGACACAGATCCATAGCTCCAGGGTGATAGAGAGCCCACTTGGATGGCCTCTCTGCACTCCTGGAGTTAGGGAGGAGGGTTCAAACTACATTAGGACACAGATCCATAGCTCCAGGGTGATAGAGAGCCCACTTGGATGGCCTCTCTGCACTCCTGGAGTTAGGGAGGAGGGTTCAAACTACATTAGGACACAGATCCATAGCTCCAGGGTGATAGAGAGCCCACTTGGATGGCCTCTCTGCACTCCTGGAGTTAGGGAGGAGGGTTCAAACTACATTAGGACACAGATCCATAGCTCCAGGGTGATAGAGAGCCCACTTGGATGGCCTCTCTGCACTCCTGGAGTTAGGGAGGAGGGTTCAAACTACATTAGGACACAGATCCATAGCTCCAGGGTGATAGAGAGCCCACTTGGATGGCCTCTCTGCACTCCTGGAGTTAGGGAGGAGGGTTCAAACTACATTAGGACACAGATCCATAGCTCCAGGGTGATAGAGAGCCCACTTGGATGGCCTCTCTGCACTCCTGGAGTTAGGGAGGAGGGTTCAAACTACATTAGGACACAGATCCATAGCTCCAGGGTGATAGAGAGCCCACTTGGATGGCCTCTCTGCACTCCTGGAGTTAGGGAGGAGGGTTCAAACTACATTAGGACACACAACCATAGGCCCAGGGTGATAGGGGACCCACTTGGATGGCCTCTCTGCACTCCTGGAGTTAGGGTGGAGGGTTCAAACTACATTAGGACACAGATCCATAGCTCCAGGGTGATAGAGAGCCCACTTGGATGGCCTCTCTGCACTCCTGGAGTTAGGGAGGAGGGTTCAAACTACATTGGGACACACATCCATAGCTCCAGGGTGATAGAGAGCCCACTTGGATGGCCTCTCTGCACTCCTGGAGTTAGGGAGGAGGGTTCAAACTACATTAGGACACAGATCCATAGCTCCAGGGTGATAGAGAGCCCACTTGGATGGCCTCTCTGCACTCCTGGAGTTAGGGAGGAGGGTTCAAACTACATTAGGACACAGATCCATAGCTCCAGGGTGATAGAGAGCCCACTTGGATGGCCTCTCTGCACTCCTGGAGTTAGGGAGGAGGGTTCAAACTACATTAGGACACAGATCCATAGCTCCAGGGTGATAGAGAGCCCACTTGGATGGCCTCTCTGCACTCCTGGAGTTAGGGAGGAGGGTTCAAACTACATTAGGACACAGATCCATAGCTCCAGGGTGATAGAGAGCCCACTTGGATGGCCTCTCTGCACTCCTGGAGTTAGGGAGGAGGGTTCAAACTACATTAGGACACACAACCATAGGCCCAGGGTGATGGGGGACCCACTTGGATGGCCTCTCTGCACTCCTGGAGTTAGGGAGGAGGGTTCAAACTACATTAGGACACACAACCATAGGCCCAGGGTGATAGAGAGCCCACTTGGATGGCCTCTCTGCACTCCTGGAGTTAGGGAGGAGGGTTCAAACTACATTAGGACACAGATCCATAGCTCCAGGGTGATAGAGAGCCCACTTGGATGGCCTCTCTGCACTCCTGGAGTTAGGGAGGAGGGTTCAAACTACATTAGGACACAGATCCATAGCTCCAGGGTGATAGGGGACCCACTTGGATGGCCTCTCTGCACTCCTGGAGTTAGGGAGGAGGGTTCAAACTACATTAGGACACAGATCCATAGCTCCAGGGTGATAGAGAGCCCACTTGGATGGCCTCTCTGCACTCCTGGAGTTAGGGAGGAGGGTTCAAACTACATTAGGACACAGATCCATAGCTCCAGGGTGATAGAGAGCCCACTTGGATGGCCTCTCTGCACTCCTGGAGTTAGGGAGGAGGGTTCAAACTACATTAGGACACAGATCCATAGCTCCAGGGTGATAGAGAGCCCACTTGGATGGCCTCTCTGCACTCCTGGAGTTAGGGAGGAGGGTTCAAACTACATTAGGACACACAACCATAGCACCAGGGTGATAGGGACCCCACTTGGATGGCCTCTCTGCACTCCTGGAGTTAGGGTGGAGGGTTCAAACTACATTAGGACACAGATCCATAGCTCCAGGGTGATAGAGAGCCCACTTGGATGGCCTCTCTGCACTCCTGGAGTTAGGGAGGAGGGTTCAAACTACATTGGGACACACAACCATAGGCCCAGGGTGATGGGGGACCCACTTGGATGGCCTCTCTGCACTCCTGGAGTTAGGGAGGAGGGTTCAAACTACATTAGGACACAGATCCATAGCTCCAGGGTGATAGAGAGCCCACTTGGATGGCCTCTCTGCACTCCTGGAGTTAGGGAGGAGGGTTCAAACTACATTAGGACACAGATCCATAGCTCCAGGGTGATAGAGAGCCCACTTGGATGGCCTCTCTGCACTCCTGGAGTTAGGGAGGAGGGTTCAAACTACATTAGGACACAGATCCATAGCTCCAGGGTGATAGAGAGCCCACTTGGATGGCCTCTCTGCACTCCTGGAGTTAGGGAGGAGGGTTCAAACTACATTAGGACACAGATCCATAGCTCCAGGGTGATAGAGAGCCCACTTGGATGGCCTCTCTGCACTCCTGGAGTTAGGGAGGAGGGTTCAAACTACATTAGGACACAGATCCATAGCTCCAGGGTGATAGAGAGCCCACTTGGATGGCCTCTCTGCACTCCTGGAGTTAGGGAGGAGGGTTCAAACTACATTAGGACACACAACCATAGGCCCAGGGTGATGGGGGACCCACTTGGATGGCCTCTCTGCACTCCTGGAGTTAGGGAGGAGGGTTCAAACTACATTAGGACACACAACCATAGGCCCAGGGTGATAGGGGCCCCACTTGGATGGCCTCTCTGCACTCCTGGAGTTAGGGTGGAGGGTTCAAACTACATTAGGACACAGATCCATAGCTCCAGGGTGATAGAGAGCCCACTTGGATGGCCTCTCTGCACTCCTGGAGTTAGGGAGGAGGGTTCAAACTACATTGGGACACACAACCATAGGCCCAGGGTGATGGGGGACCCACTTGGATGGCCTCTCTGCACTCCTGGAGTTAGGGAGGAGGGTTCAAACTACATTAGGACACAGATCCATAGCTCCAGGGTGATAGAGAGCCCACTTGGATGGCCTCTCTGCACTCCTGGAGTTAGGGAGGAGGGTTCAAACTACATTAGGACACAGATCCATAGCTCCAGGGTGATAGAGAGCCCACTTGGATGGCCTCTCTGCACTCCTGGAGTTAGGGAGGAGGGTTCAAACTACATTAGGACACAGATCCATAGCTCCAGGGTGATAGAGAGCCCACTTGGATGGCCTCTCTGCACTCCTGGAGATAGGGAGGAGGGTTCAAACTACATTAGGACACAGATCCATAGCTCCAGGGTGATAGAGAGCCCACTTGGATGGCCTCTCTGCACTCCTGGAGTTAGGGAGGAGGGTTCAAACTACATTAGGACACAGATCCATAGCTCCAGGGTGATAGAGAGCCCACTTGGATGGCCTCTCTGCACTCCTGGAGTTAGGGAGGAGGGTTCAAACTACATTGGGACACAACCATAGGCCCAGGGTGATGGGGGACCCACTTGGATGGCCTCTCTGCACTCCTGGAGTTAGGGTGGAGGGTTCAAACTACATTAGGACACACAACCATAGGCCCAGGGTGATAGGGTCCCCACTTGGATGGCCTCTCTGCACTCCTGGAGTTAGGGTGGAGGGTTCAAACTACATTAGGACACACAACCATAGGCCCAGGGTGATAGGGGACCCACTTGGATGGCCTCTCTGCACTCCTGGAGTTAGGGTGGAGGGTTCAAACTACATTAGGACACAGATCCATAGCTCCAGGGTGATAGAGAGCCCACTTGGATGGCCTCTCTGCACTCCTGGAGTTAGGGAGGAGGGTTCAAACTACATTAGGACACACAACCATAGGCCCAGGGTGATAGGGGACCCCACTTGGATGGCCTCTCTGCACTCCTGGAGTTAGGGTGGAGGGTTCAAACTACATTCGGACACAGATCCATAGCTCCAGGGTGATAGAGAGCCCACTTGGATGGCCTCTCTGCACTCCTGGAGTTAGGGAGGAGGGTTCAAACTACATTAGGACACAGATCCATAGCTCCAGGGTGATAGAGAGCCCACTTGGATGGCCTCTCTGCACTCCTGGAGTTAGGGAGGGGGGTTCAAACTACATTAGGACACAGATCCATAGCTCCAGGGTGATAGAGAGCCCACTTGGATGGCCTCTCTGCACTCCTGGAGTTAGGGAGGAGGGTTCAAACTACATTAGGACACACAACCATAGGCCCAGGGTGATAGGGGACCCCACTTGGATGGCCTCTCTGCACTCCTGGAGTTAGGGTGGAGGGTTCAAACTACATTAGGACACAGATCCATAGCTCCAGGGTGATAGAGAGCCCACTTGGATGGCCTCTCTGCACTCCTGGAGTTAGGGAGGAGGGTTCAAACTACATTAGGACACACAACCATAGGCCCAGGGTGATAGGGGACCCACTTGGATGGCCTCTCTGACCTCCTGGAGATATGGGTTATGTTTCATAGTACATGAGGGCGCAGATCTATATCTCCAGGTTGCCAGGGCACACTTTGAGTGGCTCTCTGTAGCCCTGAGGGGAGGGGAATGTATTATACCACATTTGTTAACAACCCCTGGCCACCTGTGTGCGTCAGGGCCTTTGTGCTGAAGGTTCCACGACCCCTGATGGTTGCCCCTATGTGTTACCCTCCAGATGCAGATACCTCCATCAGCACATGGTGATTCTAGACACTCCTTAGGCTGATGGTTGGCCTAGCTGTGTTACAGTGGTCTGTAGTACATCAATGCCAGCAGCTGTCATGACGCCATGGGGTCATCATGCCCTCTGTGGGCACATGGATCTGAACATGGCTACATGGGCACACACTCAGATGTGGTACACAATGCATCTGGCATGTGGTTTCCCTACTACACGTAATTTATCTAGGCTACTTACACACAACAGCATGGACAGCTGACATCAACCCTGTCTGTGTATATGGTTTTGTGACCTGTGGCCATTCACTTACCTCACGTGGGTGGTCTGCCTCACGGTTAAAGCGCCTGGTCACCCTCTCCCAGGCCCTCAGCACCTTCCCCATGTTTATCCTCCTGGAGGGCCCTGGGAAAAGGATTGTTTGTTTCGGGCCAATAAGGGAGGCCAGGAGGCACAGCTCCCTGTAGCTGAAGGCGGGCTTCCTGCTCCTTGACGCCATTTTTTTTGTGGGCGTGTAGACGCGCGAACGCTAACGACGCCACTTCCGCATTTGCGCGTATCGGAGAAAGCACGTGCGCGCCGCATGGCTGCGGCCCTCATAACTGCTTGCCCATGCGTTCCGCATTGCTGCGCTCCTGAAAAGTGCAAATATTAGCGGCACGCATCATTCATACACATGTTTTACATTTATTAATACAAATAGGTTTCATGTTGTTTGCATGCTCACATAGCTACAAGGTATCTCTCATCTCCCTATAACATAATTTAATGATTCTGAATATTACTTGTTCACACAATGTGGTCTTGAACCTCTGGACACATATGCACTGATTCCAAGGCCATTGTCAGATGAGGTGTGCTATGTGTGTCACATAGCAGATAGTGCTCTGCCACTGATAGCAATGGGTGCAAACAAACCATCAGCGTCAGGGGTCAAGCAACCTGGTGATATGGCATGATGTGTGTTAGTTGGCTCTGTTCTGTGTTGACTCACCATGTACAGACATCAATGATTTGGTGGTTGCCATAGGTGTTTTGCGGGGGTTCATATGTGTGCATTACACAGGAAAAATAGGTTGCGTGTTAGACATTAGGGGGCAATGTGGACAGCATGTCACCACAATCCACATTACAATTTGGTAGATCTGCTGGCATACAGTCCTGGGGGCTGAGATATAGCGCAATGGTGGATACATTGGCTGCTTAACGAGGCATCATGGCTTACATCTTCCTTTTGCGCTCTGGAGTGCCTGTCTCAGGCAGCTCACATTATCATACGTTGTAACACCATTGGCCATGGTGCTTTCCATCTACATCTATGCTGTGCACAACATATATTTTCATACTTTGCAACATTATTACTTGCCCCAGAGCCCTTTCTACATTACAGAGGTGCTGCTGGTGGCAAGACACTCACACTGCTGCAGACATCATATGTCATACACCATTCTCACTGATGGAGCACCACAACCCTGGTAACAACAACACACTGTCTGCATGATTGCCTCTTTGGCCAGCCAGGCATCTGTTCTTATCAATCTAGCTGTGGCCCACACCTAACCTTGCTGCATGGGGAGCCAGAGGTTGCATACGTCCATATACAGTGAGGTTATTGGTGGGTGCAGCCAATGACATGTCCATGACTGTGGAGTACTGGTGGTTGTTGTGAGATCCTCACAGTGCTGTCAGCAGCAGGTACCCCACAGACCACCTTATAGGGTCTACCTGGGTTAATGCACTGTGATGGTGTTTAAGTTGCCAGTACTTGAGGACATTACCCACGTTCCACACCTGAGAGCCCCCATGGACCTTGTAAAAACAAATTTAACTAATGTGACACTGCCTTGTTCAATGTATGTTTATTTTCAGAACGTTTCCCCACACTACTGCTGACTGGTGGAGTCTATGGGCCAAAGTCAGGATATATAAAATACTTTCCTTGTAGAACCACATTTAGAATTTGAACTAACAACCTTTTGCTCCTGAGGCATTGCAGTCACCACTGGACTACAGCTCTGGGGTTGTGATGAGACTATCTGGCTGTCTGCAATATGACCTAGGCAGACTTTGTGCTGCAGTTAACAGGGTAACGTCAGTCCACTCACCCCCATGATGCACTGCACATGCAAAGCAGCAGTCTACTAATGTTCCAACGATAGGGTGTGCAACCACACAGCACCTGGACATAGTTTTGTGGACAGACCTTCTGTGTTGCAGGTACAGAGTGGGTACAGAACCTCACAGTGTGTGTGGCTTTTAATCACCCTGAGTGTGAGGTGAGACACACAGCACCTGTCCTGGCTGAGAGGGCCAAGAACATCAGATCAGCTTGTCAGACGATGTCTGATAGGTTGATGTATACAGTCCTCCTTCAGGCATCTGTATTTCCCTGACCCATCTGGGCCTTGTGGGCTACAATGCTCACCCAAGGGTGCATCTCCTTTGTGAGAGCCCTGCTCTTCATAATATATGTGAAGGGGTAAGGGAGATTTCTGGCCACATTGGCTATATGTGTCTGACCACCTGCACTTTCCTGTCAAACACACTTTGCACAATATTACAATATGCACATTCTGTAGCCCAACTACAGTGCTAGCAGTTGCCAGCAACCTCATTCTGCCTGTCGTACCCAGTACCTACAGGTCACTCTCTGCAATTTTGAACATATCCATATGTCTAGATCAGGCAGACAAACAGCTGAGCCAGAGCCACCCAGCTCAACCAACACCATCTGACATTTTGCAGCAGAGGCCACAGTGTGTGGCCAGCTACTGACCCTGCAAGGTGTTCCAGCCAAACACATGGTAACTGCTTTCAGGCCGCTTGACGGTCCATACTGCATGCTACCAGGGACACTCTGTGCACCCATTACTGGGATGTTTGCACAACCCCCATGCAGTTGACTCAGTGATTGGGCCCCCTATATATACACACAACCCATAAAAATCACAGAGGAGAACTACTGTATGGCAATATGTTGTAACCTAGCCATGGCGTGATCACTGATCATTCGTGGTGAGGGTTGCCTCCTCACCGTACATGCTATGGGCACCATGTTTGTGGAGGTGATAGCAAGGCACAACATGGTCCTAGGCATGCACATTTGCCCTGTGTAGCTGCATCCTGCTCCTGCCACCCTGTGTGTTCTATACCCAGAGTACTTTGCTCCTCATTATGCACATTTTTATTTTTATTTTATTTATTTTGAACACATTTATATACCGCTGCTTCCAGCGATCAGTAGCGGTTTGATTCTTCTTTTGGGATAAGTCGATCAGGACAGTGGGGGAGTATATACATAGAGGAATGGGAGGTCACGGCACACATGGTTACTGTTTTGGGGGTAAACTTATTTACATTCACATTTACATTTAACATTTAAATACATATTTACAGATTACAGATTGGGGAAAAATCAGTATTTGCAGACCAATACTGGCAACGGTGCTATCATTGTGGGCTGTGGGAGGTGTTGGCAGCCAGCACACACTGGATCAACAGACACACACTCCCTACACCTAGGACAGCAGTGAGACGATGTACGGTTATTTAGGAGCAGAGACCAACGCAACAGTAATGGGCACACTGGGGGTATGGCAACGTTGGGGTACATTTGTTGTGATATGTTCCAGGCTGACAATCTCTGGAGGGCACCTGACCTGACACACATTGTACATACATCTGAGACGTTGGTATGTTACAGCTCGATGATCTGCTTGTGCTTCGCATAGACATTTCTAACAGTCACTGCTCATACCAGGCTTCTGATATGCGTGTGAGGTATCGCCATGTGTAGTGTGTGATTGGTAATGTCTGCACATGCTAGTTATTGGAGGGGCACACAGGGCCCAACATCCTGCCACTGCATTGGTCATCAGATATTGGGGCCTGCAGGTGCAGCTGTTTCTGGCCCTGTTGCCCACTGCTGTAGGCCATATTTTCAGAAAACCCAGGCAATATGGCACACACACTGGTCAGGTTTTCATGATGTCCGTGATGAATATGCCTCTCAGACAGATTCATACCATGGTGGTGTTCAATTAACTTGCAGCACACGCATCTTTATTGGATACATCAGCGAACATGGGTGTTCTTTGTGCCTGCATGGCTGCATTTGGGGGACTGTACTGTGGGCGAGGCATATGTTTATGTGGTGTGTGCTGTTTATTGTAAAATAAGTTGTCTTTTCCAACGCTTCTCTCATCAGCAGGGGAATTGCAGTCTTTAATAGCAGGTTTTGTGCATGTGAAAGAAAATGGGGGGTGGGATGGCAGGTGCCCCAGCTGAGATTTGAACCTAGGGCCTTCTGCTCTTGGGGCACTTGCTATGTGTACTGCACCACCGTCTTAGCACAGCAACAGCTCATTCCCGGGGGAGTCCATGGCTGTTTGTCACACAGTGCCTGTCTGGTGGATTGGACTGCAGCCACATGAGGGTAGCTAGGCCAGCATCTGCTGTGGTGCAGCAGCCACTGCCCCCTCTGCCAGCAGTAGGCGTACACCACCATGATAAAGAGGCGTTATATTGGGGACAGCATCACAGCTAACTGACATGTGGCCCTCCGGTACTGCATTGTGTGTACTCTGCTGTAGGTGTTGGACATTTCTGAGGGCTATGAGCTACTTATGGTAAAATAACAATCCTCAGAAAGAACTTTTCTTCTCTGCAGGTGTGGGTTTTATTCCCAATAACGGTTTACTGGTGGATAAAATATGTGCACTGTGTTGCCGATGGCCCCAGCTGGGAGTTGAACTTGTTATCTTTGTCTCCACAACACACTGGCTGTGTCCCCTGCACCACCATGCGGACACTGAGTCAATGTAGACCCTGCAAATAGCATGTCTGTTTGTCCTAGCGGCCCTTTCTGTTATGGGCCAGTGCACCCACGTGTCAGGGTCTCTGGCTCCATCTTCTCTGGCCACCTGCCACTGACCCCACTGATACCAGTACACCTCGGCTAACATGCTGCAGGCCCTGTTAGTGCTGGTGCCACTCAGTTGTTGAACATCCACTGTGCATGTATGCAACTACCTATGCTGTGCATTATGGGTTTGGGGTGACTACCTAGGGGAAAATATCCATTGGTGTGGGGACACATGCTCTCTCCTTCAGCAATGTTGACTCATGCACATGTTATGCTGCATGAGCCAGAAACCCTTCCAACATGCCTATCTTTTAGCCCTGCCTTTCTTGTGAGTGTATGTTGATGTTTCACATTGCTGTGACCATTACCAGGGTTGGTCGTCTTGTGTGGTACAATCAAGTGGTTTAACAGCCCTATGCGACACAACAGTCCTGGGAACAGTACAGGCATGGATATGTTACACATAGCTGGTGGGGGTCACCCACCCAGGATGTACACACTGTCATACAACAGACCTGCTGCACACATGACCCACATCTGCATGATTGTCATGTGGTGCTCAATGGGCAAAATGTGCTGAACATATACATCCATATTTCACTGTGTTCAATGATGACATTAGATAGCTGTGTACCATGTCCCCAGGTGTGGGGTGGCATTGGTGACATCTGCAACTGCTACTATTGGCGGTTACAGGCAGGGCCCAATGTCCTGCCTTTCCAGGATGCATTGTCCAATGCAGCCTGTGGGCGTGGGTGTGTCAGGGCCTGTTGGCTGGTGCTTTTCATCAGGCATTCCCACATCATCTCATGGTGTGGCTGACACTGTTGTAGTTTTATGCTGTCCCTCCTGGATATGCATGTGCTACATCTGCATGACATGAGGGTGGTACATAGATATGCAGCACAGTCATTTGTATTAGAGGCAGCATGGAACCTGACTGTTGTGTGGTCGTCCAAAACTGTATTTGGGATACTCTGCTCTAGGTGATCGCCCTGTTCATGGTGTGTGTGGTTGTGATGGTAAATGTTGGGGGTTTTACTGAGGCCACTGTCCTCTGCCTTAAAGGTTTTGCTTACTACCATGGTTTATTTGTGAGTAAAATATGTGCTCATGATTGGCAATATCCCCAGCCGAACTTTGAACCTGTGACCTTCTGTTGTTTCATACACTTTCTGTGTACACTGCACCACTGTGTATCTACAGCTTGGCGGAGTTCCCTGGGACGTCCATGACTGTACATCCAACAGGGGCTGTCTGTCACTAGTGGACGGTGGCAGCCTGCACCTCGCTAGTCAAATGTATGCTGTGGCTGGCAGCCACTTCCCTCTCCACCATCTGTACAGTCCCACCAACATACTAGCATGTCCTTATCTTAGCATAAGCATATGTCCTAATTGAGTGGAGCCACTCCAGGACTGCATTTGGGCAACTCGGATGTGGCTGATGCCCATTGTTCTGATGTGTGTGCGGTGTGGAGTATAAGAAGGATGTTTGCAACATGCTAATGTTCTCTGCAAAACAAGGGGTGTCTTCCATATCTCTGATTAGTGGTGGAGAACATATTGCCATGAGCCCCAGATGGGATTTGAACCTGTGACCCTATGGTCTTATAGGTACTGGCTCTGTCCACTGCACTACACTGTTGCCACAGAGATGGTGCAGTACCTGGGGATGATAAAACTGGCAGGATGGGGTCACACACCCTGCTCTGCACAATTTTACTATGGGCTCCTTCACCCTGTCCGGTGACAAACGTACAAATCATACCCAGACATGACCACGGAAAGGGGCGATAAGATATAACCAACATGGCCTACAGAGATTTTCATGAACATACATGGGGGACACTCCCAGGACAGCTACAAAAGTGGGGTTGGTTTTTTTTTGGTTGAGTCTCCCCTCCATACACCTTTCCATGGTTCATTCATTTTTTTGTAAACTTTCCTGGGTGTGTTTCTTATTTGTGCCCATTGCTAGCACTGTTCCCCCGCAGACTTTTAATGTTTTAGATGTTGTTTGTGGTCATTTTCGCTTTTTATTTGCACTTTTGTTCTGTGCACATGTATCACACTGCTGACGTTTTGCAGGTTTCCCCGGTTTTGCTGTACATTGATGACGGAAATGGTTTCTCTTCCCTTTAAATGCTTTCTACCGCGAGTGTTTCACTCGCGGTAGTTTTTACATGCAAATTCGGGCCCGGTACTGTGCGGGGACCCTCTCCCCTCCCACTCTCCACCCATTGACCCCGTCCCTCCGCCCCTCCGGAGCCTTCCTCCGCCCTCCTTTAGCCGTTCCACGCCTCTATCGGACATTTGCGGGCCCGCACTTGTACGGGGCCCGTTGGTGTGTCGCGTACCTGTGCGGGGGTGACACGCACGTGTGCGGGGCGTTTAAACGCGTTTATGCACGTTTCAGTGGCGCGTTGCCGTGCGCTATTTTGCGGCGCGCAAATTTGCGGACTTTAGTAAACATGCCCCTTAATCATATATTTACAAACTATGTATATATTATCACAGATTTTTTCACTATTACTAATTTTCTCTTTTGTTAAACCGCTTTGATTGTATGATAAGGCGGTATAAAAATCCAATTAAATAAATAAATAAAATAAATAAATAAATCCACAGTGCAGGTAGGTGGTCGCCTAGGGAGCGGGGTCTGGGGTGGGGAGGCATACATGGACATCCCCACATCCCCCCCAGCACCGCCTACCAATATTATGTCCCCTTCACATGGGGGAGGGATGGCTGGGGGGATGTCAGGTCAGTGCCCTAGCAACTATTGGCTAGGGTGGACCAGGTAGATGTAGGTGGAATGTGTTTGGCCTTGGTCAGCTGCTGTCTTGCTGATTTCCAGTTTCTATGTTCCTAGGCGACAGCCTAGTCCATCCTGTGCCCCAGCTGCCCCCACTACATGTCCTGCCTGCAGTCCCCTATGCCCCATTTGCACAATCGCCATAATGGCCTTTCATACTTGGGCACTATGCTGTTGCTGCATATGGATCACTACTATCACTTTATCTTGGGCTCCCTGCCGATGTTGTACATTGCTGATGCTGAAATGGTCTGACCCAGTATGGCATATCTTATGTTCTTATGTTCTTATTCCCAGCTACATCCCACGATCACCAATTAATGTGTGTTTTAGCATGGAGTGGTGGAAATGCTAGGGTGTTATTGTTCCTGACTATCAGTTGCTGCATGTTAAAATGCATGCTAACCAGCTGAGGGGCTTTCGTAAAAGGGGTCCATAATTGTTTCATTATTTATTTTCTTTACTTTGGGGATCATTCTGTCCCATTGGGACATCCATCCTTGCTATTTGTCCTCCTGCCATCCCTGTCACTAACCTTCCCGTACGAAAAGCAAGGGCATGACGTGGGTGATCCTTGACCCGGGACATACAGGGCCAATTCCAAGGTCGACCATGTACGTCCAGGGCCTTCAGGCTAAACGGGCCTCTGGATGGCGGGGGACCGTGGCGTGGGACACAGGCAGGTAGGTGAGGGGGCTCAGGGGATTCCTCACAGCCTGATCCAGGCCTTGGAAGGCCAGATAGGGGGTCAGGCTGTGGGGGATGGGATTCCCTCCATGGTGTCCGGCAATCACAGCTCATGAATGAAGCCGCGGTGGCATGGCAACGGGATGCCATGGCACTGCAGTTCCATTCACGAGCCCGGCTGAGTTAGCCGGGTAGTTGCCAGGACATATAGCCTGGCAGAAGTGTGTCCCAGCCTGCATGTCCGGGTGTAAGACCCGAATCTGACCCCGTGGGGGTCGCAGGATCAGATTCGCATCTAACTATGCACAGCCTGATTCTGCCCGGCCATACAGGGGGCTGGATATACTATTAGTAATAGGCCTCTTTTGTTTTAGAAATGCAGTTGGATGTTTGGCAGTGGTGGCTAGTGCATTTAATGTGGCTGGCCATCGCCACTTTAATATAGTCCCGGATATTCAATGCTAGGGTCATATCAAGCCACCGGCATTGAATATGTGGTGTGCCCGGATAGCATGTTAGCTAACTGGGCAGCAGTGATATTCAGCCACTGCCCCATTAGCTAACTCAACTAAAGGTGGTGAGTCATTCAACTGCCTAATTTTAGCCAGTTTATGATAAGACCAGTGGTTGAATATAATCGCTGACTGATTATCGTAAGCATCACCCCTGAAATGCCCTGATTCTATGCAGTTAGAATCAGGGCATCTACTGGAATTAGAGAGGGATATTCAGCAGCAGAAACTGACTATGTGCGCTGAATATCCTGCTCACTATGATTAACACAGCGGATTTGCTAAATGTGTTAATTGCTTTGAATATGTCTTCCCATAAAGAATATTACACTTTACAGAAATAATGAACATGTTTACCATAAAATGTATCAATGCTAATACAATTATTAGGAAAATAAACAATAACTCCTTTAATTGATGTGATTTACAGAAATTGAATTTGAAGTATAATGAAACAAAAGGTAGCACTTAAGCCAATGAAGGTTATTGAGGAACCTTTGAAAGCCATTGAGAAAGGCAGTTACCAATTGACTAAATTCTTCACTTTCTTCTGTATAGCTCAAATTGTTTTTTGTGTATTTCCTCAATAGGCTATTTGGTTTCTATAAAGGAATCCTCCCACCAATTCTGGCTGAGACACCCAAAAGAGCAGTAAAGGTAATGGGATTGCTTTTTCTGCCTTGCTATATAGGTGTTACTGTAGAATGTGTAATGCATGAGCTGAATCAATAAAACACTTTGGGGAGCATATTCAAAATGGTTTAGTTGGCTAGAAGAACCTGCTAATTGGCCAAATCACGGTGACCCTGATATTCATCAGCACTATCCAATTAGTGCCACTGAATATCCCCACAAATTGCAGAAAGATGCCCAGCTAAAAATGGGGCAGTGTATGGGTGGATCTGAGGAAGTCCTGGCTGCTATCTGGTTAGCGGTGATATTCAGCCACTAACCAGTTAACTAAAATTGATAAAGTTAGAGCAGATCAATGGCTGTCCTAATTTTATTCACTCATTGCTATCCGGTTAGTAGCTGTATATCACCACTGACTTGATAGAGATGGCGCTGCGGGACAAGACTGGATATTCAGCACTAACCACTGATAGGCTCAACACTGAATTAAAGGAGTGGAAGCCAGGCACTTCAATCCACCTGCTCCTCTGCTTTCTTTTTCATCGGCCCCACACTCTGGAATTCACTCCCCACCTCCCTCCGGTTAGAACCCCATCACGCCACCTTCAAGCGAGACCTAAAAACCCACCTCTTTTCCTTGGCCTATGACCTTCCCTCCCCTCTTGTCTGATCCTGTCCCCTACGTATAGTCCTGTATCCTTTCTCTCGTACTATTCTATCAACAATTGTAACTTCCTTTCTTCCTTTCTGGCCCTGTGCCTGTTTCTAATTGTTTGTGAATTGTAATCTGCTCTGATAAAGTAGGGCAGTATATCAAATAAATAAACATAAACATAAACACTTTAAAAGCACCTGGCTGCCACCGCTGAATATCTGCCCCTATGGGTCCCATTTTCAGAAGCTTTCCTCACTTCTTATACTTATGACAAAACAAACATAGCTTCCTTTGGGTTTCTGCAGAGCTTGCTTCTTGCCAGGCATACATACTTACAGTAATTAATGGAAGGTAACTTCAAACCCACTACGCCATCTTTTTTTTCTTCCATGTCTTTACTGTTGTCTGGCTATCCTGAGCCAAAATTGTTTATGATGCCCTTCCACATTCTTCAGGCATTCTCTCTTTATGCCTCTTCCTGCAGTCATACTCTCCACCTCTGTCCTTCCACGTATGACTGTCTAAGCCATTAAGAAGGTTGTTTAGGCTAGCAATTTCTAATGTAGGCAAAAAGTAGCTGCAGTCAAGGGAAAATGATAGGTCCTGATAGCCACACTAACTCAAAAAAGAATCAACATGTATTCAGTTTTCAAATAGCCCATTTACTTGGGTAAATGACCTTTAGGAATTGTCATCAGTTGTGATAATTTTATAATCAGTTTGAACATGTAGGAGAACATTTTAAACACTGAATTGGATGTTTATAAAATTACCTTGATATATGCATGCATAACAGCAGGCACTAAGAAAATATAGGGGTATGTTTACTAAACTGCGGTAACGTTACATAACGCAAGTTATGTAACGTTAATGATCGTTAAGTAACGTTAACGCGCGTTATGAGACGTTGTTAACGTCTCATAACGCATGTTATCATTGCTTAAGGATCGTTCACATTCCGCGGCGCGGTAAAACACTGCAGAAGGTGGAGAGAGGGCGGAGAGAAGGTGTCAATGGGCGGAGTGTGGGCGGGGAGAGGCTCCATCCACACTAATGCACTGATCTGAAGAGCTGAATCTTAATGCGATTGAAAACCTGCCGTTAGATGCACATATGCAGGAGAGAGAAACCATTTTAGTGTCAGCAATGTACAGCCCAGGCAGGGAGCCCAAAAACTGTGATAGTAGTGCTCCATGTACAGCAATACCATAGGGCCAAAGTATGAATGGCCACTATGGCGATGGTGCAAATGGGGCATAGGGGGCCGCAGGCAGGACATGTAGCATAGGCAGCTGGGGCACAGGGTAGACCAGGCGGGCGCCTAGGTGGCACATAGGAACATAGACACCGGAGTTCAGCAAGACAGCAATTAACCGTGGCCAAACACAATCCACCAATATCTACCTGGTCCACCCTAGCCAATAGTCACTAGGGCACAGACCTGACATCCCCCCAGCCATCCCACCCCCATGTGGAGGGGACATAATAGTGGTAGGCAGTGATGGGGGGATGTGAGGATGTCCATGTATGCCCCCCACCCTGGAACCCGCTTCCTAGGCGGGCGCCTACCTACACAGTGGATGGCCTGGCACTGGGCACTACCAGGACCGACAGCAAATGGCCACATCAGCTTGGCAGGGGGTAGTGTGCCCATACTGGACGGGGCAGTGCCACCTCCCTGCAGTGGACCTAGGCCATGCTCTGCAGCAGTACGTGGTGTGTAGTGCAACATAAAAGGTCTGGCTGAGGAAAGTGCAGGTAGCCCCAGGGACTACCATGCATCTATGGCATCAGTGTGGTGCAGTACACCCAGCCTGTGTGTCCAGGAGCAGAGGGTCATAGGTTCAAGTCCCAGCTGTGGTTCCAGCAGAGCATGTCCCTATATTTTACCCTACAATGCAGATACAACAGCAACATGTGCAAAGCTAAAAGCAGCGGCGAACAGGGGTGCAAACACCCACTCACACAGGCTCCACAATCCAATGATGCATGGAGTGGCAGGCTGTTGGCCCCAGCAGTGGGATGATGTTATCACCAGAGCACTACTACTACCCCTTACACAGTTTAGCAATGTTGGCACTGTGCTCAGGACTACTGTGGCGGGCAGGGCTGCCAACCACCCCTATCTTTGTATAATGCTGCAAAAGGAGTGAGCGTGTTTGTATGTCTATCCATTGTTCTGTGGCTGCCCACACTTCAGTGGGCCCAAAATGCCCCACTGTTACCAGCGTTAGCCTGATTAGATGCATAAGTATTCTGGGTATGGCCCAGAAAGGACAGATTGGCCAGGATGCATCCTCACAGGGTGTGGGGCAATGGCTAGGACACTGTAGTGCCTGACCACCACCTGCATGGACAGGGTGGCCACAGCATGGCATGCTGGGAGGGCACTCACTCTGAACGAGCAGTGACCATGGCAGGTCTAGGTTCCCACATAGGTTCCCGACACTATTTGTCGCTAGTGATATATTTGTGTTTCCCAGTGCTGGGGTCCCAATCACTGAGATGCCTGCTTGCTGTACATAGTTCCTGGTGGACTGTCTGCATTTAGACTGTGCATGGTCGGAACATCTTTACGGTACAGTCTGACTGTGCTGTCTGCTGGTGACTGGCAGACAGTGGTGGGAGGCACTTGGGTTTTCCAGACCTAATTCCAGCATTGCTGCTGGTCTGCCACTGTCCCAGTCATCGGTATGGCTCTGGCCCACCAACCATGGAGGGCTGTCTTGTATAAACAGGATGGAGGTTGCTGGCGGGGGCACTGTTCTTTACCTACAAAAGGGTGACGTGGGCCCTTTAGAGTATGTAGTGTATATCACTATGACCTATGCAGCCACTGCTACACACACCTCATGCAATTCTAGGATCCCCTCTGCCCTGATAACAGCTGTCTATGTCAGCCAGACCCTCACACAGGGTACACACTAATCTGGCTGGTGTCTGGTCCCACAAGGCCACATGTGACTGCAGAGTACAAATGGACACCAAATTGTCTTCAGCTGCGCTGTACAGAACACCTGTCACACACTAGTAGTGACAGGGACATACAGCAGGACATATCTCTAGTAGCACATGTACTGCGGACCTAGTGCTGGGCACCCATCCTATCGCTCAGGGTGAACACAGAACCTGCACAATGGCATGGTCTGTAGCTACTCCGTGCCAGTATCACGCACTGTCAGTTCATCTTTCCAAGCTGGGGGACCGGAGAGGTGCAGACCCCATTTGGTGATCAGCTGTAGACAGCTATTCAGCATGTGCATTGCATCATGGGTACTGGTGGGGTTACCCTATCCTGGCACTCAGAGCAGACAATTTGTGCGGTGACCTGCAGTCCTTCTGTACCCAGACATTGCTGTGACATACACCATGGGGGTATAGCCTACTGGTTAATAGAATGCCATTCTTGGCAGTGTTCATGGGTTCAGTTCCTCATTGTTCCCCCCTCTCATGCCTGTCCTACTCATATAGTGTGCATGCCTGTAGAGGTCATATTTTTGCAGATCTGTGCTTCCAGCCCATAATACCCTCGCCACAATTGCCAACATTCCCTCGGTCCGTCTATCTCCGTCTGTCAGCTGAGTAGAGTCCTGTCTGCCATTGCAGGCTGCCACCCCATGTCATACCCTTTCCTGCATTGCACCTCTTCATGCTTGCCTCGCCTGTGCCTGATCTGCATGGCACCACCACTCCTCTGTCCACCCATCATTGTAACTATCCTGCCACCTCTGCCTCCACTGGGGGACATGCATTCCCACTGTCTGCCACCAACTGTTTTTTCTGGCACTTTACATTGCCAACACCCTGTGCTGTGGTACAGCTGCCCCACCATGTTTGTCATTGGTACTGGCAGGCACATGGGATGCCCGCAGATATGGCAGGTCCAGCGGCTCCCACTTCTCCCTCCTTCACTCACCTGTTCATTGCCTTTCCTGAGTGCTCTATCTAGTGTTAGGGCTGCATCTGTCTCTGTTCCGCACAGGTCATGCATGTCATCCTGAGGCACCTTTCAGTCCCTAGGGCACACTAACCTAGGACACCATAACCTTGTTAGGCCACCTTAACCTATGGTTCCATAGCCCAGGGTGCCTTCTGCGGTGCCTTGTCTAAGGGTGCCTAATATGGCGCTTAGCCTAGGAGTCCCTATAGGGCGCCTTATGAGGCACCTTATAAGGCACCTTACTAGGCACTTTATAAGGCACCTTACATGGCACCTTATAAGGCACCTTACTAGGCACCTTATAAGGCACTTTACATGGCACCTTATAAGGTACCTTACTGGGCACCTTACATGGCACCTTATAAGACACCTTACTAGGCACCTTATAAGGCACCTTACATGGCACCTTACTAGGCACCTTACATGGCACCTTACTAGGCACCTTACAGGGTCTAGCAAGGCGCTTAACAAGGCGCTTTACAAGGTGCCTTATAACGCTCATTAGTCTAAGGCATCTTTTAACGCGTGTTAGTTGTCAGCTTGCTGTAACGATGTACCGCCCATGCCTTTATATGGGAATCTCTACTTTACCGTGGAACCTACCGCGAATGACATTACCACAGTTTAGTAAACATACCCCATAGTGTCAACTTTTATGCCATATAAGACCTATTTCCTAACCCATGATAAGTGTTTAATGTGGGTTTTAACTGTGGTGTAAATTCCGCCCAAGCAGCCCCCTCAATGCTGGGGGTGTCTGTTCAGAAAGTGATCCTACACAGGAGCGACAGCAGCATGGTAAATTTACTTTATCATGTTTGACATGCTGCTCCACTCTTGTAAGCCTGCTGCGGGCCCGGCGGCTGTTCCTTGCGGACCAAAGTCTTACAATAAAAGTCACACTGCAAGACTTCGGCCCTGTGGGGAACAGCTGAGCGCCCGTTGTGAACCTACAAGAGTGGAGCAGCAGAGCAAACATGATAAAGTAAGTTTGCTACACTGCTGTCGCTCCTGTGTGGGATCA
This sequence comes from Ichthyophis bannanicus, assembly GCA_033557465.1. NCBI lineage: Eukaryota > Metazoa > Chordata > Amphibia > Gymnophiona > Ichthyophiidae > Ichthyophis > Ichthyophis bannanicus. Next base: position 350,305,346 of record CM066037.1, read on the forward strand.
CGTTCTGCCCGAGCCAGCCCCCAGCATTGCGGGGCCTGCTTGGGCAGAATTTATGCCACAGTTAAAACACACATTAAACACTTATCATGGGTTAGCAAATAGGCCTTATACTGCATAAAAGCTGACACTATGGGGTATGTTTATTAAACTGTGGTAAAGTAGCAGCGGCTACATTAACGTGTTTTTTAACGTTACTTAACGCACGTTTACGTCACCAGGCATGGTAAGTCCCACAGAAGGTGGAGAGAGGGCAGAGAGAAGGGGTAAATTTTATTTATTTATTTATTTACATCTCTTATATACTGCGCTATTCTGCATCAGTGCGGTTTACATTGAACAAACTGCAATTACATTGAACAGGGCATTATAACTTGGAGATAACTATTTTACAGGGAACATGGGCTATGGAGGGTTAAGTGGCTTGCCCAAGACCACAAGAAGCACCTGTGGGACTAGAAACCCCAGTCCTTCCAGCCCAAGGTTGCTGTCCTCTAGTGGGATTTGAACCCCTGACCTTCTGGCCTGAAGTACCTTGCCCCAACCACTAGGCCACTCCTCCACTCAAATGGGTGGGGAGTGGGTGGGGAGAGGCTCCCGCACACCAACGTGGGAAAATGAAGGGCTGAACATTACCGGCACTGAAAACCTGTCTTTAGATGCACATTTGCAGGAGGGTGGAACCATTTAAGCATCAGCAATGTACAACATAGGCAGGGAGCCCAAGAAAAGTGATAGTAGTGCTCCATTTGCAGCAACAGCATAGTGCCCAAATATGAAAGGCCACTATGGCGATGGTGCAAATGGGGCATAGGGTGCTGCGGGCGGGACATGTAGTGGGGGCAGCTGGGGCACAGGGTGGACTGGGCAGTGGCCTAGGTGGCACACAGGAACATAGAAACCAGACATCAGCAAGACAGCTGCTGACAAAGGCAACAACACAATCCACCTACATCTACCTGGTCCACCGTAGCTAACAGTAGCCAGGGCGCTGACCTGACATCCCCCCAGCCAACCCTCTCCCAAGTGGAAGGTACATAATATTGGTAGGCTGTGATGGGGGGGATGTGAGGATGCCCATGTATGCCTCCCCACCCCCACCCCAGACCCCGCTGCCTAGGCGACACAGTGGATGGCCTGGGACTGCGCACAACCAGCATCGACAGCATATGGTCATGTCAGTATGGCAGGCGGGTGTGTGCCCATGCAGGAGGGGGCAGTGGCACCTGCCTGCAGTGGACATAGGCCATGCCCTGTACCAGTACAGGGTGTGTAGTGCAACATAAAAGTTCTTGCTGAGGAAAAGTACAGGTAGCTTCAGAAACTACTATGCATCTGTGGTAACAGTGTGGTGCAGTACACACAGCCAGTGTGTCCAGAAGGTCAGAGGTTCAAGTCCCAGTTGTGGATCCTGCAGAGCATGTCCCTACATTTTACCCTACAATGCAGATACAAAAGGGGTACAAACACCCACTCACACAGGCTCCACAATCCAAAGATGCATGGAAAGTCAGGCTGTTGGCCACAGCATTGAGCTGCAGATATCACCAGAGCACTACTACTACCTCCTGCAAAGTTTATCAATGTCGGCACTGTGATCAGGACCAGTATGGCGGTCAGGGTTGCCAACCACCCCTATCTTTGCACAATGCTGCAATAGGAGTGTGTGTGTGTGATTGTCTATCTATTGTTTTGTGGATGCCCACACCTCACTGGGCCCCCAATGTCCCACTGTTACCAGCGTTAGCCTGAATATGTGCATAATGAGAGCAAGGTATTGTGGGTATGGCCCGGACAGGGCGGATTGGCCAGGATGCATCATCACAAGGTGTGGGGCAATGGCTGGGACACTATAGTGCCTGACCACCTCCTGCATGGACAGGGTGGCCACAGCATGTCATGCTGGGGGGGGGGGGCACCCGCACTCTGACAGAACAGTGACCATGGCATGTCTAGGTTCCTACATAGTGCTCCATACTATTTGCATTTAGTGATGCTTGTGTGTTGCTAGTGTTGGGGTCTAATCACTGAGATATCTGCCTGGTGCACATAGTTCTTTTACAAGCATGCACTATGGACTGGTTAGTGGACTGTTTGCTGTTAGTCTGTGCATGGTGGCAACACCTTGTAGGGTGTGGTAAGTACAGTTTACCAGTAAATGGCAGACCGTGGTATGAGGCGTTTGAAGTTTTCCAGCCTAACCCCAGCATTACTGCTTGCTTGTCTGCCACTGCCCCAGTCAGAGGTATGGTTCTGACCCACCCTGCAGAGCTGTTTTATACCAGCAGGATGGAAGTTACTTCACCTGTGCTCAGGCACCAGTCCCTTACCTACAAAAAGAGTGATTGTGGGCCCTTTGGGGTATATAGTGCATTCCGCTTTTACCTGTAGAGACTCAGCTACACAAACCTCATGCAAGTCTAGAAACCCCTCTGCCCTGATAATAGGTGCCCATGTCAGCCAGATCCTAACACTGGGTACGCAGTAATCTGGGTGGTGTCTGGCCCCACAGAGCCACATGTGATTACATAATACAGATGTACTGCAAGGAACACCTGTCACACATTGGTAGTGAAAAGAATGTACAGCAAAACCTATTTCTAGTACCACATGTACTGCGGACCTAGTGCTGGGCGCCCATCCTATCCCTCAGGGTGAACACAGAACCTGCACAATGGCATGGTCTGTAGCTACTCTGTGCCAGTATCATGCACTGTCAGTTCGTCTTTCCAAGCTGAGGTACCGGAGAGGTGCAGACCCCATTTGGTGATCAACTGTAGACAGCTATTCAGCATGTGCATTGCATCATGGGTACTGATGGGGTTACCCTATCCCAGGGGTGGGGAACCCTGGTCCTGGAGAGCCGCAGACCAGTCAGGTTTTCGGGATATCCCTAATGAATATGCATGAGATATATATGCATTAGAGATATCCTGCCAACCTGACTGGTTTGTGGCCCTCCAGGGCTGGATTTGGAGACCCCTGCCTTACACCTCTGTCATTTAAGATTGTGAGTGGGCAAGGTGCAGATGTCCAAGACATCAAAAAGGTTAGATAGAATGTGTCACATTCCTCCTCACTTCTCACCACCACCATAATATTGTCTATTAGACAACTTTTTGGTGGTGGTGAGAATCGAGGAGGAATGTGACACATTCTATATACCCTTTCGATGTCTAGGATATCTGCACCTTGCCCACTCACAATCTTAAATGACAGAGATGTAAGGCAGGGGTCTCCAAATCCAGCCCTGGAGGGCCACAAACCAGTCAGGTTGGCAGGATATCTCTAATACATATATATCTCATGCATATTCATTAGGGATATCCCGAAAACCTGACTGGTCTGAGGCTCTCCAGGACCAGGGTTCCCCACCCCTGCCCTATCCTGACACTCAGAGCAGACAGTTTGTGCAGTGACCTGCAGTCCTTCTGTACCCAGCCATTGCTGTGAAATACGCCATTGAGGTATAGCCTACTGGTTAGTACAATGCTGTTCTTGGCAGTGTTTATGGGTTCAATTCCTCATTGTTCCCTCCTTTCATGCCTGTCCTACTCAAGTAGTTTGCATGCTTGTAGCAGTCATATTTTTGCAGAGCTGTGCTGCCATCCCATAATACCCTCGCCACAGTTGCCAATATTCCTTCAGTCCCTCTATTTGCATCTGTCAACTGTGTAGAGTCCTGTCTACCTGTGCAGGCTGCCACCCCACGTCCTGCACTGCTACCCTTTCCTGCATTGCGCCTCTTTGTGCTTGCCTTGCCTGTGCCTGATCTGCATGGCACCACCACTCCTCTGTCCACCCATCATTGCAACTATCCTGCCACCTCCACCTCCACTGGGGGACACGTATTCCCATCGTCTGTCACCCACTGTCTTTCCAGTACTTTACATTGCCAACACCCTGTGCTGTGTTACAGTTGCCCACACCATGTTTGTCAACAGTACTGGCAGCCACATGGCAGGTCCAGCAGCTCCCAGCTCTCCCTCCTTCACTCACCTGTTCATTGCCTTTCCTCCGTGCTCTATCTACTTTTAGGGCTACATCTGTCTCTATGCCTCACATGTCATTCTGAAGCACCTTGCAGCCCTTAGGGCACACTGACCAAGGGCACTGTAACCTTGTTAGGCAATCTTAACTTATGGTTCCGTAACCCAGGGTGCCTTCTAAGGTGCCTTGTCCAGGAGTGCCTAATACGGCACTTAGCCTAAGGAGCCACTCCATCACAACACCTACCAGCTGCAAACAGTCTGCTAGTGCCCAGTGGAGATGCCTGCACCCAAAACTGGGATGTCAGCATACACAGCAAGCAGATACATCAGTGACTGGGCCCCAAAAAGAAACCCATATTTATCACATGAGAGAAATAATAGATAGCACTATGGGAGTGCCTAGCCATGCTGTGGTCACTGCACAGTCAGGGTGAGAGTGATCTCTCAGCAGGATATACTGAGGTCACTCTGTCTGTGTAGGTGGTGGCCGGGCACTACAATGTGCCTGTCACTGCCCTATGCCCTGTGCAGATGCACCCTGGCCAGGCCACCCTGTCCGGCCTATACCCATGGTACCTTGCTCCTCATTATGCACATTGGCAGCCCAATACTGGCAACAGTGCTGGCAGTGTGGGCTGTTGAAGGTGTTTGCAGCCACCACACAAGATAGACCAGGGGTGGGCAAACCTGGTCCTGGAGGGCCGCAGACCAGTCAGGTTTTCGGGATATCTCTAATGAATATGCATGAGATATATATGCATTAGAGATATCCTGCCAACCTGACTGGTTTGTGGCCCTCCAGGGCTGGATCTGGAGACCCCTGCCTTACACCTCTGTCATTTAAGATTGTGAGTGGACAAGGTGCAGATGTCCAAGACATCAAAAAGGTAAGATAGAATTTGTCACAGTCCTCCTCACTTCTCACCACCACCAAAAAATTGTCTATTAGACAACTTTTTGGTGGTGGTGAGAATCGAGGAGGAATGTGACACATTCTATATACCCTTTCGATGTCTAGGACATTTGTACCTTGCCCACTCACGATCTTAAATGACAGAGGTGTAAGGCAGGGGTCTCCAAATCCAGCCCTGGAGGGCCACAAACCAGTCAGGTTGGCAGGATATCTCTAATGCATATATATCTCATGCATGTTCATTAGGGATATCCCGAAAACCTGACTGGTCTGCGGCCCTCCAGGACCGGAGGTGCCCACCCCTGGTCTATACAGTGGGTGTTGGCTGCAAGCCCCTTCAACAGCCCGCACTGCCAGCACTGTTGCCAGTATTGGCCAGTCAATGTGCATAATGAGGTGCAAGGTACCATGGGTATAGCCAGGGCAGGGTGGCGTGGCCAGGATGCATCTGCACTGGGCATAGGGCCCTGGCAGGGACATTGGCTGGGATATTGTAGTGTCCGGCCACCACCTACACAGACAGGGTGGCCAAAGCATGTCCTTCTGGGGGATCACGCTCACCCTGACTGTGCAGTGACCACAGCTATGGCTAGGCCCCCCCATAGTGCTGTATAGTAGTTCTCTCATGTGATAGATATGGGTTTCTCTTTGGGGCCCAGTCACTGATCTATCTGCTTGCTGTGTATGCAGACAGCCCAGTTCTGGGTGCATGCATCTCCATTGGGAACATGCACTATGGACTAACCAGCAGACTGTTTGTAGCTGGTAAATGTCTTGCTATAATGGCTTGCAGGGTGCAGTGGCTGTTGGCTTGCTGCAGGGGAATATCTGGTGGTGGAGTGCAGCTTACCATACCCTGGGCTTATGTCTGTCTGCTATTGTGTTATGGCTGTGTATGGAGCTGCCTGCCTGGGGGGGGGGGGGTGGTGGTGGTGTTCCTCAGCAGGACTGGGGTTGATGTTGCCCTCTACTGCCACCTTTGCAGGGAGGTAGAGTGTGGATCCCTTGATGGGGACCATGTTTGCCACTGGGGGGGGGGGTTGCCTGATGGCGGCAGACAGGGATATCCATGGTGTTTGTGCAGAAACTAGCTATCTTACACATTAACACTGCTTTGGAACACCCGCTTGGCCTCCATCAGCCATGGCAGGTGTTGTTGACCTGGTCCTGGCCACCTCATTGCACACTCAGGGTGAGCACAGTACCCGCACGATGTAACGGTGTGTGGCTACTCTGTGCCAGTAAAACACCCGGTCAGTGCCCCCTACTAGGCCAAGGTGCTGTGTGGGTGCACCCGGTCACTTCCCCCAACATGGCCGAGGTGCTGTGGGGGTGCATTCCCCATCTTGTGTCCATCTGCGGACAGCTAATTTGCATGTGCAGTGCATCATGGGTACGGGTGGCCTAACCCTATCCTGTTGACACCAGCAGACTGTCTGTGAGGTGACGTGTAGGCTATCTGTAGCCAGCCAGGGGCCTGCTTACAGCTATGGAGCTGTAGCGCAATGGTTACATCACTGCCTGTGCAGCCAGAGGTCATGGGTTCAAACCCACAGTGGGGCCCTTTGGTAGGGCTGTCCACAGCTTTATTTTTATTTACTGTACATATGTCTATGCCGGCAAGACCACCCTCAGCTTACTATACCCATTAGGTGCCTCTGAGGGTGCTTCATAGGGCGCCCTGTAGGCCACCTTATGGTTGCCATCCCTATAGGGTGCACTATACATTATCCTGTGTCGCAACATACATGCTGCCCTATAGGGGTCATTCAAGGGTGCCTTGGTGAACAGTGCACTGTAACATGTGCCTTATGGGCCGCCGTATGTTAACATGCTGGGAGAGTGTGTTTGCTAGTAGTGATAACAAAATAAAATTATACAGCCTCCTACAGCACTCCACAACATAATACATACTGCCTCAGCAGGCATTTTTCACTGGGCATTTTGAGGAGTTGAACCCCTGATCCCTGCACCATTGGTCAGTGTTTTAACCATTGTGCTGTGGCTCTGTTCCTGTGCTTGTGCATCAGCGCGCCGCCTTGTGCCTATCAGCGCGCCTCCTTCTGCCGCCCAAGGGGACCAGTGCGCCGCCTTCTGCTGCCCAAAAATAACTGTGCGCCGCCTTATGCCGCCCAAAAAGCACTGTGCGCCGCCTTCTGCCGCCCAAAAATAACTGTGCGCCGCCTTATGCCGTTCCAAATTAATTTGCCTCCTAAAACAATGTTAATCATTACAGTTACTGCCTCAGCTGACCTTTGTAGTTGCGCACACTGGGGGATTGAACCCATGGCCCCTGCACCATTGGTCAGTGTCTTCACTGTTGTACCACGGCTCTGTTGTTTTGTATACTCAGCAGCGCGCCACTTTGCCTTTCCACGCGCTAATGTCGACCCCCGCACATTAGCGCGACGCACACACGTCCGGTTGCTTACTACCGTTTTTTTCCTATTTTCTGCCTGAACCGCCCACTCCTTATATGGCACAGGCACACTAGCACGGCCCCGCACGTTAGGAATGTTTAGTAAACATGCCCCTATGATAAAATGAGGAAAATAGAAAATAGGAAAAAAGAAAAAACTAAAAGGAACAGTTGCAAAGGTTAAAGACTTACATCAAGCTTGGATGTTGTTGAAAAATACTATCTTGGAAGCCCAGACCAGCTGTATTTCACGCTTTAAGAAAAGTGGAAGGAAGTCCAAAAAACTGCCAGCATGGTTTAAAGGTAAGGTCAGAGAGGTTGTTGTTGCCAAAAAAGCATCTTTCAGGAAATGGAAAAAAGAGTCAAACGACAAAACCTAGAAACAGCACAAGCACTGGCAAGTCAAATGCAAGGCATTGATAAGGCAGGCAAAGGGAGAATTTGAAAAGAAGCTTGCTGTGGAAGCAAAAACGCGAAATAAAGATTTTTTCAAGTACATTCGCAGCAAAAAACCTGTGAAAGAGTTAGTTGGTCCATTAGATGATAGAGGGGTTAAAGGGGCACTAAGAGGCGACAAGGCGATAGCGAAGAGACCAAATGAATTCTTTGCTTTGTTCTTTACTGAGGAAGATGTAGGGATGTTACCCATGACTGAAGTGGTATTTAAAGGTGCGAAAGAATTGAAGGAAATATCAATTTATTTATTGATTTACATTCTCTTATATACCATGCTATTCTGCATCAGTGTGGTTTACATTGAACAAACTGAAATTACATTGAACAGGGCATTATAACTTGGAGATAACTATTTTACAGGGAACATGGGCTATGGAGGGTTAAGTGGCTTGCCCAAGACCACAAGGAACACCTGTGGGACTACAAACCCCAGTCCTTCCAGCCCAAGGTTGCTGTCCTCTAGTGGGATTTGAACCCCCCAACCTTCCAGCCTGAAGTACCTTGCCAAAACCACTAGGCCACTCCTCCACTCAATACATCAGGAAGATGTATTACAAATATTAGATAAACCGAAGAGTAGCAAATCACCTGGGCCGGATGGTATACATCCAAGGGCGTTGAAAGAACTAAAATATGAGATTGCAGACCTGCTATTAGAAATCTGTGAACTTCCATTAAAATCATCTGTAATACCTGAAGACAGGAGGATCGCCAATGTAATGCCAATTTTTAAAAAGGGTTCCAGGGTTGATCCGGGAAACTACAGACCGGTGAGCTTGACGTCAGTACCGGGAAAACTGGTAGAAACCATCATAAAGAACAAAATTACTCAGCATGTAGATAGTCATGGCCTAATGGGAGACAGCCAACATGGCTTTAGACAAGGAAGATCTTGTCTTACTAATCTGCTATGTTTTTTTGAAGGTGTGAATTAACAGGTGGACAAAGGTGAGTCGGTTGATATCGTGTATCTGTACTTTCAGAAAGCCTTTGACAAGGTCCCTCATCAGAGACTTTTGGCAAAACTAAAGAGTCATGGGATAAGAGGCAGTGTACTATTGTGGATCAAGAACTGGTTAAAAGATAGAAAGCAGAGGGTAGGGCTAAATGGCCAATTTTCCCAATGGAGAAAGGTGAATAGTGGTGTACCCAAGGGATCTGTGCTGGGTCCGCTGCTTTTTGACATATTCATAAATGACCTGGAAAGGGGAATAACGAGTGAGGTTATCAAATTTGCAGATGACACAAAACTATTTAAAGTTGTTAAAACCCAAGAGGATTGTGGAAAATTGCAAGAGGATCTTGATAAATTGGAAGACTGGGCATCAAAATAGCAGATGAAATTTAGGGGCATGTTTACTAAACACCGTTGCTGTGCGGGTTCCCGTTAGTGTGCTGGTGCCATATAAGGAGTGGGCGGGTCAGGCAGAAAAAAGAAAAAAAACGGACCGTACGTGTGTGCGTCGCGCTAATGTGCGGGGCCCACATTAGTGCGTGGGAAGGCTAAGTGGGGCACTGCTGCATAACCAAACAACAGAGCCGTAGTACAACAGTGAAAACACTGACCTATGGTGCAGGGACCAGGGGTTCAAACCCCCACTGCGCTCAATGAAAAAGACCAGCTGAGGCATCAACTTTTATGGGCAAAAGTGGTGTAGGAGGTATATTGATTATGGGCGGCAGAAGGCGGCGCACTCTTTTTTTATACGGCATGAGGCGGCGCACTGTTCATTGTGGGCGGCAGATGGCGGCGCGCTGATAAAATGGGGCAACAGAAGGCGGCGAGCCTGTGGGCAGAAGGCGTCGCGCTGATGTGTGAGGGGGCAGCCCAATAGTGGGAGGGATAAGTGGCACGCTGATGTGCAAATAGCAGGAATGGAGCCATAGCACAATGGTTAAGACACTGACCACTCGTGCAGGCATCATGGGTTCAATTCCCCACAGTGCCCATTGAAGACAGCTGGCTGAGGTATTATTTTAAGGGGCATGCCCATGTTGGGCGGCATAAGGCGGCGCGCTGTTAATGTTACGCTGCAGAAGGCAGCGCACTGCTAATTTTGTGCGCCACAAGACGGCGCGCCGATGGCTACAAGGCTGCGCACTGCTGCTCAAGCACAGGAACGGAGCCACAGCACAATGGTTGTGACACTGACCAATGCTGCAGGGACCAGGGGTTCAATCCCTCACAATGCCCATTGAAAAAGACTAGCAGAGGCAGTATGTTTTATGTTGTGGAGTGCTGTAGGAGGCCCACTAATTTTATTTTGTGATAACAACTAGAAAAAAACGCTCACAGCATGTTAACATAAGGCAGCCCATAAGGCACATGTGACAGTGCACCGTCCGCCAAGGCACCCTAGAATGTCCCCTATAGGGCAGCATGTATGTTGCGACACAGGATAATGTATAGTGCACCCTATATGGATGGCAACCATAAAGTGCCGTATACGGCACCCCATAAAGCGCCCTCAGAGGCACCTTATGGGTACAGTACGCTCAGGGTGTTATTGCTGGCAGCAACATATTACAGTAAATTAAAAAGATGCTGTGGACACCCCTATCACAGAACCCCACTGTGGGTTTGAACCCATGACCTCTGGCTGCACAGGAAGTGATGTAACCATTGGGCTACAATTCCATAGCTGTAAGCAAGCCCCTGGCTGGCTGCAGATAGCCTGCACGTCACCTCACAGACAGTCTGCCGGTGTAAACAGGATAGGGTTAGGCCACACGTACCCATGATGCACTGCACATGCAAATTAGCTGTCCACAGATGGACACAAGATGGGTAATGCACCCCCACAGCACCTCGGCCCTGTTGGGGGGAGTGACCGGGTGCACCCACACAGCACCTCGGCCTGGTAGGGGGCACTGACCGGGTGTTTTACTGGCACAGAGTAGCTACACACCGTTACATCGTGCGGGTTCTGTGCTCACCCTGAGTGTGCAATGAGGCGCCCAGGACCAGGTCCACAACACCTTCCATGGCTGATGGAGGCCAAGCGGGATTTTCAAAGCAGTGTTAATGTGTAAGATAGCTAGTTTCTGCACAAACACCATGGATATCCCAGTCAGGCTCAGAACCCCCACCAGGGTGCTTTTCCCCCCCCAGCAACAACAAACATGGTCCCCCATCAAGAGAACCACACTGTACCTCCCTGCAAAGGTGGCAGTAGAGGGCAACATCAACCCCCAGTCCTGCTAAGGAATGAACACCACCCCCACCCCACACACAGCCACAACACAATAGCAGACAGACATAGGACCAGGATAAGGTAAGACTGCACCCCACCACCAGATATTCCCCTGCAGCAAGCCAACAGCCACTGCACCCTGCAAGCTATTCCAGCAAGACACATACCAGCTACAAACAGCCTGCTCATTAGTCCATAGTGCATGCTCCCAATGGAGACACATGCACCCAGAACTGGTCTGCCAGCATACACAGCAAGCAGATAAATCAGTGACTGGGCCCCAAATAGAAACCCATATCTATCACATGAGAGAAATACTGTATAGCACTATGGGGGTGCCTAGCCATGCTGTGGTCACTGCACAGTCAGGGTGAGCGTGATCTCCCAGAAGGACATGCTTTGGCCACCCTGTCTGTGTAGGTGGTGGCCGGACACTACAATGTCCCTGCCAGAGCCCTATGCCCGGTGCAGATGCATCCTGGCCAGGCTACCCTGTCCTGGCTATACCCATGGTACCTTGCACCTCATTATGCACATTGGCAGGCCAATACTGGCAACAGTGCTGGCAGTGTGGGCTGTGGAAGGGGCTTGCAGCCAACACCCACTGTATAGCCAGACACACACTTCCACACCTATGCCATCATGGTGCTACTATTGAGGAAGTAATTAGCCTTGCCCACCAAACCGGTCCTGAGCACGGCAAGGCATGGATATGGTAAGCAGTACAGCTGGGGGTCACTCCCCAGGGTGGTAAACACCGTCAGAGGCCAGGCCTGGAGCACGCACCGCAAACACCTAACAGATTGTTCGGATGGGGTCAACTAGCAGTATGTGCGTAACGTATGGATATCTAGCTGCCTGTGCTCCTAGCAAATGTCTCAGAGCTGTGTACCGTATACCTCAGGTGTAGGGTGACATTGGTAAGTTATGCAAGTGCTAGTTTTGGGAGATGCATGCAGGGTCCAATGGTCTGCCTCTCCAGGAGACATTGGCCAATGAGGCATGTGGGTGTGGGTGTGTCTGCCCTTGATGGCTGCTGCTTTACGGCACAGATTCCCAACTCCAGTCCAGGTTTGCATCACACTGTTCTGGTTTTCCTGCTGTCCCTCATGGATATGCATGAGCTATATCTACATACCATGGGTGTGGTGCATAGATATACAGCACAGGCATTTGTATGAGTGGCATCATGGAACCTGACTGGTGTGTGCCCCACCAGGACTGCATTTGGGTGATTCTGCTCTGGGTACTGGCCCTGTTCATGGTGTCTTTGCTCAGTGGGGTAAAAGATAGACGTATTGCCATTGCATATGTCCTCGCCAGGAAAGGTGTGCCCTTACTATCACTGTTTACTTGGGGGAAAAATATGTGGGCAAGATTGGCAGTTGCCCCAGTTGGGCTTTGAACCTGTGACCTTCTGCTCTTGCATGCAGTGTCTGCATGCACTGCACCACTGTGTAGCCACAGATTGGGTGGATTCCCTGGCATGTCCATGACTGTGGATCCAGCAGGGCCTGTCTGTTGCAGTCTGTTGCAGTGGACGGTGGCAGCAGGGCCTGTCTGTCGCTAGCAGCCACTGCCCCCTGCACCACATGTACTCGTCCGCCAACATGCTGGCATGAGCTCCTCCCATAAAAAGCAGGTGACCTGATTGGAATGTGGCAGTACGGGACTGCATTTGGGGTACTTGGCTGTGGGTAATGCCCATTGTTGTGGTGTGTGTGCGTTGTTGGGTAAAATATGGGTGTTTTCCCCATGCTTATGTCCCCTGCAATACAGGGGTGTCTGCGCTATCTGTGTTTAGTGGTGGGTAAAATATAGGGACTGGGCTGGCAAGTGCCCCAGCTGGGCTTTGAACCTCTGACCTTCTGGTCCTAGAGGTACTGACTCTGTCCGCTGCACCACACTATGGCCACAGAGACAGTGCAGCCCCTGGAGGTAGTAAGCCTGGCAGGATGGAGTCACAAACCCTGCTCTACGCAATTTTACTGTGGGCATATGCACCCTGTCTGGTGACAAATGTGCACATAAACCACGGAAATGACCACGGGAACTGGGGGAAACAATATCACCATCTTGGGCAATGGTGATATTAATGGGCAACCATAGCAAACACTCCCAGGACAGCTCCACAACAGGAAATGTTGTTTGGAAGAGTCTCCGCTCCGTAAACCCTTCCAAAATTCATTTCTTTTTTCTGGAGCTTTGTTTGGTGTGTTTTCTGTATTTGCCCATCACTATAACTGTTCCCCAGCTGAATTACTATTTTTAATAGTTCTGTTGTGGTCATTTCCTATTTTTATGTGCACTTTTGTGCTGTGCACATGTATCACACTGCTCACATTTTGCTGGTTTCCCCGGTATTCCTGTACATTGCTGACGTAAATGGTTTCTCTTCCCTTTAAATGCTTTCTACCGCGAGTGTTTCACTCGCGGTAGTTTTTACATGCAAATTCGGGCCCGATACTGTGCGGGGACCCTCTCCCCTCCCACTCTCCACCCATTGACCCCGTCCCTCCGCCCCTCCGGAGCCTTCCTCCGCCCTCCTTTAGCCGTTCCACGCCTCTATCGGACATTTGCGGGCCGTTAGTGTGCCGCGTACCTGTGCGGGGGTGACACGCACGTGTGCGGGGCGTTTAAATGCGTTTATGCGTGTTTCAGTGCCGCGTTTCCGTGCGCTATTTTGCGGCGCGCACATTTCCGTTTTTTAGTAAACATGCCCCTTAATGTGGACAAGTGCAACCCAAACTATGGTTACACGATGCAAGGTTCCACATTAGGAACAACCACCTAGGAAAAAGATTTAGGCGTCATTGTGGATAACATGTTAAAACCATCGACCCAGTGTGCAGTGGCGACCAAGAGAGCAAATAGAATGCTAGGTATCATAAGGAAAGGAATGGAAAATAAAAGAAAAGATATTATAATGCCTCTATATCATTCCATGGTGAAACCGCACCTTGAATATTGTGTGCAATTCTGGTCTCCATATCTTAAAAAGGATATGGCGTTATTAGAAAAGGTTCAGGGAAGAGCCACCAAAATGGTAAAGGGGATGGAAGGATACTCCTATGAAGAAAGGCTAAAAAGGTTATGGCTCTTTAACCTGGAAAAGAGACGGCTGAGGGGAGATATGATAGACATCTATAAATTAATGAACTGAGTGGAACAGGTAAATGTAGATCGATTGTTTACGTTATCAGAATATAGAAAGACTAGGGGACATGCAATGAAGCTACAGGGTATAATATTTAAGACTAATAAAAGAAAATATTTTTTCACTCAACGTGTAATCAAACTCTGGAATTTTTTACCGGAGGATGCAGTAAAGGCTGTTAGTGTAGCTGGGTTTAAAAAAGGTTTGGACAAGTTCCTGGAGGAAAGGTCCATAAATCATTATTAAGAAGGGACCCAGGATATCAATGCTAGACCCAGTACAAGCATTGTGGAACCTGTGTCTTTTGGGGAAACTGCTAGATACGTATGACCTAGATTGGCCACTGTTGGAAAGAGGATACCGGGCTTGATGGACCTTGGTCTGACCCAGTATGGCAAGACCAAGAATACTGAGGGAACGTGGGGATGTTCTAGCAACTCCACTGACTGACCTTTTCAATGCCTCGTTGGAGTCGGGAGTGGTGCCAAAGGACTGGAGAGAGGCTCATGTGGTGCCTTTACACAAAAGCGGAAGTAAGGATGTGGTTGAAAACTACAGGCCGGTTAGTTTAACTTCAGTGGTGAGTAAATTATTGGAAACGCTGCTGAAAGAGAAAATAGTGAGGTTTCTGGAGTCCAGCGGATTACAGGATCCGAGGCATGCTGGATTCACCAGAGGCAGGTCTTGTCAGACAAATCTCATTGATTTCTTTGACTGGGTGACCAGGGAGTTGGGCCGAGGGAGAGCCCTAGATGTGGTATATTTAGATTTCAGTAAAGCCTTTGACACTGTTCCTCAGAGGCGACTTATAAACAAACTGAGCACCCTGGGGATAGACCCTAAAGTTATCGCTTGGGTTAGAAATTGGTTGGGTGGGAGGCGACAAAGAGTACAAGTAAATGGAGCTCACTCTGAGGAAAAGGATATTACCAGTGGTGTGCCCCAGGGATTTGTCCTTGGTCTGATTCTTTTTAACATTTTCGTTAGTGATATAGCGGAAGGGCTGTCGGGTAAGGTTTGCCTCTTTGTGGATGATACAAAAATCTGCAATAGAGTAGACACCCAGGGAGGTGTAGATAACATGTGGAGGGATCTAGCTAAGCTTGAAGAATGGTCTAGAATTTGGCAGCTGGGATTTAATGTTAAAAAATGTAAGGTCATGCATTTGGGCTGCAGCAATCCAAGGGAGAAATATAGTATAGGGGTGAAGTACTTTTGTCCACTAAAGAAGAGTGGGACCTAGGCGTGGTTGTGTCTGATGATCTTAAAGTAGCTAAACAGGTAGAAAAGGTGAAAAGCTAAAAGGATGCTTGGGTGCATATGGAGAGGAATGACTAGCAGAAAAAAGGAGCTGATAATGCCTCTGTATAAGTCTTTGGTGCAACCTCATTTGAAGTATAGTGTGCAATTCTGGAGACCGCACCTTCAAAAGGATGTGAACAGGATGGAGTCGGTGCAGAGGGTGGCTACTAAAATGATTAGTGGTCTTCATTATAAAGTATATGAGGACAGACTGAAGGATCTTAATATGTACACCTTAGAGGAAAGGCAGGATAGAGGTGATATGATTGAGATGTTTAAATACCTCCGTGGCATAAATGTTCAGGGAGAGAGCCTCTTTCAATTAAAAGCAAGTTCTGCTACGAGGGGACATGGGATGAGGGTGAAGGGAGATAGATTCAGGAGTGATATGCGGAAATATTTCTTTACGGAAAGAGTAGTGTATCCGTGGAATAGTCTCCCAGTGGAGGTGGTAGAGATGAGGACAGTAACTGAATTCAAAAAAGCATGGGACAAACACAGAGGATCTCTAAAGGCAAAAAGGGGACTGTTGTAGTTGTTGATATGGAAGGACAGACTAGATAGACCATGTGGTCTTTTTCTGTCATCATATTTCTATGTTTCTATGTTTCTATATCTGATGTTCTTATGTTCTTATGTGAAGAAAACTAAACAAAAAACATCACCTGGTTTCAGCTTGATAGAATCTCTTCTTCGACGTCTGACTGATTCCAGACCAGCGCCAGAGTCCTGCCTCTGGGATTGCTGCTCGTTTGTGACCATGAGAGGGGTTCCCCCCTCAATCCTACTGCCTGCTCAGTTGTGCGGCCTGTGCCTGCTCTGACTCTGGCTCCTCCAAAACTTCCTCACTCTCTCAGTGGGTGGCGGTAACTGATCCTTCAGTAATCGCACCAAACTACTTAGCACAAGGGCAATACTGGTCACATACTACCTGTATGGGGATAAGCCATGCACCCCGCCCCCCCCCCCTTTTTTAGCACGGGCCCAGCATTATCCCATACTAAGATTTAAGGTTGAATGCAGTAAAACTATTACATTTTAGTTATAGCTTTTTCTTTCAACTTGAAGTGCTTTATTTATTTATTGCACTAGATACGAGGGTCATTTTTAAAGTAAGAACTGATTGCGCATCGTGTCCGCGCGATCTGTCAAGTGACGTCCGTTCAAGGTCAGCCACTCTTGGCCAGTCTCTCACTATGCCGCCATTACATTTCACGTCTCTGCCAGTGTTGGTTGTATGGTTATACTGCTTCGTTTGTCGCCATGTCAATCAGTAATCCCTCCGATTGTGAAGTGCGCTCGGTTATCCGTTTTTTAAATGCAAAACAAGTTCGTCCAGCTGAAATTCACCGGCAGCTCGTTGAAGTGTATGGGGAAAGTGTAATGAATGATGTTTAAGGAAGGAAGGACAAATGTTCATGATGAAGAACGATCTGGACGGCCTACTGTCATGAATGAAGACCTGACACAAGAAGTTGATGAGGAAATTCGCCAAAACAGGTGCTTCACTATAGACGAGCTGCATCAGACATTTCCACAAGTTTCAAGATCAGTAGTTTATCACATTGTTATTGACAAACTGCACTACAAAAAAATGTGTGCGAGATGGGTGCCGAAAATGCTGGACGAACTTGTTTTGCATTAAAACCGGATAACTGAGCGCACTTCACAATCAGAGGGATTACTGATTGACATGGCGACAAACGAAGCAGTATAACCATACAACCAACACTGGCAGAGACGTGAAACGTAATGGTGGCGTAGTGAGAGACTGGCCAAGAGTGGCTGACCTTGAACGGACGTCACTTGACAGATCGCGCGGACACGATGCGCAGTCGGTTCTTACTTTAAAAATGACCCTCGTAGCTTCATGTCTGTCAGTGTCCTTTAGGTTTCTGTTTTATTTTCTCCTATTCCTGATGTTTTCTGCTTATTATACACTATGGGGTATGTTTACTAAACTGCGTTAGTTCGATTCGCGTTAGGAGCCGCGGTAGAGACAGAAATCCCAAATAAGGACATGGGCGGTACATCGTTACCGAGAACGCGCCGAGAACGCGCGTTACAAGGCTCCATAAATGAAAGAGCACTACAGGGCATGTTACTGCGTGTTAATCTTAAGAAGGCGCGCAGGCATACAAGCATAGCAACAGAGCTGTAGCACAATGGTTACAACACTGACTGATGGTACAGGGTCATGGGTTCGATTCGCCAGTGGGCCTAATGTATAAGGCTGGCTGAGGCAGCACCCTTTACATTTAAGTAGCGATTGTTGAGGCATTTGACGTGTATTTTAATTAGTGCTGCCAGCAAACACACTCTCAAGGTGGCATAACCTAAGGTGCCGCATAAGGCACCCCATAACGCACTCCATAGGGCACATTATAAAGTGTACTGTCCGCCAAGGCACCCTATAATGTCCCCTATAGGACACCTTATAAGGCTGTGAACAAAGCCCTGGCTGGCTGCAGAAGGACTGCACATGACCACACAAACTGTCTGCTGTGGTTACCAGGATAGGGGTAACCCACCCGTACCCATGATGCACTGCACATGCAAATCAGCAGTCGAGAGATGGGCACAAGATTGGGTATGCACCCCCACAGCACCTCGGCCTGGTAGGGGGAACAGACCGTGTGTGGCACTGCCACAGAGTAGCCACAGACAGTCACATTGTGCGGGTACTGTGCCCACCCTGAGGTTGCGGTGGGGCGCCCAGCACCAGGTCCACAGCACCTTTTATGGCTGGAATACACCATGCTTCAGGTCCCCAGTGGTGTGTGATAGGTAGTTCTGTTAGGCACACCTAGGATACGTCTGTGTCCTGCTGTATGTTTCGGTCATGTCTAGTCCATATGGTAATGATGCACCCAGAATAGTGCATATCCTGTGTTGGTGCCATGGTTACCTGTTGGGGTGGGGGGGTGTATGGACCCATAGGCAGATCATGTACCACCACACAACCCACTCTCTGGGGCTCAGGGTGAGAAACAGGATCACCCACCAATAGATCCACAGTCTACCTCCCTGCAATGGTAGCAGTAGAGAGAACCATCAACCCCAGTCCTGCAGTACAACAACATAGATAATCCCTCACCCGCTTTAGACAAAGGCTAAACAGGTACCAGACTGTTTCAAATAAAACCCTTTTCACTCTTACAGATAGTACACTTAGCTGAACTCATTTGATGATCCAATCTCTTATGCCCCACCACTTCCATATGAATATGTATATAGTTTATTTTGTTCCGCATTGTCTTGCATTGTTTAAACAACACATTCTGTTTAGTTAATTACTTTGTTCCTTAATACATAAGCTGTTTTGTTACTCTTAATATTTATAATATGACGTTCTATGTAAAACAAACTTGCTTTGTTGATTGTTGTTTACTGTAAACCGCAACTGAACTCTGGAATATGCGGTATATAAATGTGTGTTAAATAAAAATAAATAAAACATCCATAACACAAAAGCAGACAGACAGCAGGCCTGGAAATGCTCAGCTGCCCCCCACCATTATCTGACATTCTCCAGCAGCAAGCCTCCAGCCACTGCACCCTGCAAGGTGTTCCAGCAAGACACATACTAGCTGCAGACAGTCTGCCAGCTAGTCCATAGTCCTGGAGAAGATGCATGTACCTAGAACAGGAATGTCAGCATACACACCAAGCAGATAAGTCAGTGATTGGGCCCCAAAAAGAAACCCATAAATATCACATGAGAAAAAAATGCTACACCCCACAATGGGGGAACCTAGCCATGCCATGGTCACTGCTCAGTCAGGGTGAGAGTGACCTCCCAGCAGGACATGCTATGGCCACCCTGTCCATGCAGGTGGTAGCCAGGCACTACAATGTCCGAGCCATTGCCCTGTGCCGTGTGCAGATGCATTCAGGCCAGGTCACCCTATCCAGGCTATTCCCACAGTACCTTGCTCCTCATTATGCACATTGGCAGGCCAATACTGGAAACAGTGCTAGCAGTGTGGGCTGTGGAGGGTGTTGGCAGCCACCACACACTAGATCAGGGGTGGGCAAACCTGGTCCTCGAGGGCCGCAGACCAGTCAGGTTTTCGGGATATCCCTAATGAACATGCATAAGATATATATGCATTAGAGATATCCTGCCAACCTGACTGGTTTGTGGCCCTCCAGGGCTGGATCTGGAGACCCCTGCCTTACACCTCTGTCATTTAAGATTGTGAGTGGACAAGGTGCAGATGTCCAAGACATCATAAAGGTTAGATAGAATTTGTCACAGTCCTCCTCACTTCTCACCACCACCAAAAAATTGTCTATTAGACAACTTTTTGGTGGTGGTGAGAATCGAGGAGGAATGTGACACATTCTATATACCCTTTCGATGTCTAGGACATCTGTACCTTGCCCACTCACGATCTTAAATGACAGAGGTGTAAGGCAGGGGTCTCCAAATCCAGCCCTGGAGGGCCACAAACCAGTCAGGTTGGCAGGATATCTCTAATGCATATATATCTCATGCATGTTCATTAGGGATATCCCGAAAACCTGACTGGTCTGCGGCCCTCCAGGACCGGAGGTGCCCACCCCTGCACTAGATGGACAGACACACACTCCCCACACCTATGCCAGCATTGTGCAACTATAGAGGTGTTGGGCAGCCCAGGCCACCACACCAGTCCTGGGAACAGTGCAGGCATGGCTATGGCACGCAATACTGTAGGAGTCACTCCCCAGGTTGGTAAACACTGTCAGACACAAGACCTGTAGCACACTCCACAGACATCAGAAAGGTTGCTATGATGCAGCTCACTCAGAAAATTGTACTTAACTTAGGAATTGCTATCTGCCAGTAATCATAGCAACTTTTTGATAGATGTGTACCATATTCCCAGGTTTAGGGTGGCATTACTAAGGTATGCAAGTGCTAGTATTGGGAGATGCACGCAGAGCCCAAAGTCCTGCCTCTCCAGGAGGTTTTGGATAATGGGGCCTGTGGGTGCGGGTGTGTCTGCCCCTTTTGGCTGCTGCTTTACGGCAGAGGTTCCCAACTCCAGTCCTGCAGTGCCAAACACTGTTCGGGTCTTCATGCTGTCCCTCATGAATATGCATGAGATACATCTGCATACCATGTGGGTGGTGCATAGAAATGCAGCACAGGCATCTTTATCAGAGGCAGCATGGAACCGGAATGGTGTTTGGCACTCCAGGACTGCATTTGGGAGACTCTGCTCTAGGTAATGTGCATGTTTATGGTGTCTGTACTCTGTAGGGTAAAATGTAGGTGTCTTGGGCATGTTTATGTCAACTGCAATAAAGGTGCTGTCTGTATTAGCACGTTGTAGTAGTGGGTAAAATATGGGGACTGGGTTGGCAGGAACCACAGCTGGGACTGGAACCTGTGACCCTCTGCTTCTGAATACACTGGTTTTGTGCACTGCACCACCTTGTTGTCACAGAGGCAGCACATTCCCTGGTGATACCATGACTGTTCGTCAGACAGGGCCCGTCTGTTGCAGTACACGGCACCCACCTACACAGGGCTAGGCCACGGTCTGCTCTGGGCAGCTGCCACTGCCCCCTCCACTACCAGTATCCCTCAGCCACCATGCTGATATGCCCTTCTGCTGGTGGTGCTGGTGGTGCGCAGTCTCAGACCATCCAGTGTGCAGGTAGGCGGCTGCCTATGGTGCGGGTTCTGGGGTAGGGATGCCTGCATAGACGTCCACGCTCCCCCCAGCCCCGCCTGCCAATGTTCTGTGCCCTTGGGGGTAGCTGTTGGGTACTATCCCCTGTGACACTGTGGGAAATACACTCGTGCCCATGTTGACCCTTCAGCAGTTGCTGTCTGGCTGCTCTGCTGTTTCAGCATTCGTATGGGCCACCTAGGCATCACCCTAGTCCACACTGTGGCCCAGCTCCACCACAGCATGTGCCATCTGCGACCCTCTGTATCCCCTTCTCCGGCATCTGTCCAGTTGCCGTTCCGACATGCATGCCCTGATGTTGCAGGACATGTGCATGCCATAGGAACCCTGTCCGATGGTGGGGAAAACCCTGAGCAGCGCTATTTCACTGTGGGCTCATTCATCTTGTATGGGGACGGAGTATAGACCCTTCCACGATTTATATCTGTTCTATGGAGCTTACTCGGGGGGAAGAGGGGTTGATGTTTCTCATTGATACCACTATTGGCCAGCTTGGTTATGTTTTTTTTCTGTTTGTTGGGGTCATTTCAGTGTTTATGTGCCCTTTTGTTCTGTGCACATGTATCCCACTTATCACTTTGTTTAGGTTTCCCTGCCTGGGCTGTACATTGCTGACACTGAAATGGTTTTTCTTCCCTGTAATGTGCATTTAACGGCAGGTTTTCATTCGCGTTGGAATTGAGCTCTTCAGATCAGCGCGTTAGTGTGAAGGGAGCCTCTCCCCGCCCACTCTCCGCCCATTGACCCCTTCTCTCTGCCCTCTCTCCACCTTCTGCGGTGTTTTACCGCACCGCGGGAGTTTACGATCGTTAGCGTATCATAACGCGTGTTATGTAACGTTAACGATAGTAAGCGCATCATAACGCGCGTTATGTTGCGCTTACGATTGTTAACGTTACATAACGCGCGTTATGTACGATTACCGCAGTTTAGTAAACATACCCCTATGTTTTTGATTTTATTGTTACTATTTTGCCATGTTAATTAATTTATTTTTAAGATTTCTCACAGCCAATATTCTAAGTGGGTTACACTATCTCATTCATGATTTATATAAATAAAAACAATATTAAAGTGAATTAGAAATCTTTTACATAAAAATGTATGCTTTCACAGAAATTTTAATTCTGTTGCATTTTATATGCAGCACCATGGCAATAGGCTGATGAATCCTTCTGTCCACACTCATTTAGATTCTGTTTTCTTCTTAGGCTTGAAATGTTGGCCAGTGCACATTAATTCAAATGTGTTAATTAATTATAACATGCATTTTCACTGTGCAGTATATGCATAGTAAAAACTCACTTATCGAGGTAGAAATCGTGTCATTCTGGTTAGCTTAAGTTCAGTCCTCCACCCATCCCCACCAGTGTCTTTAGCACCCTTCCTATGCTTCCCTCCATCCTACTCCATCACTCACCAAATGTAACAAGTGGAAAAATCTAATATTCCCGCACCCAGAACCTATTTCCACAGTTTGATGTACCTAGATCAAGATAAATATGACGGGAGGGGAGAGCACACATAAAATCAAACAGGGACAGCCAGCAGGATCTCTGTTCTATTGTGCCGAGTCTAAAAAGGCAGGCAAACAACCAGTGATATAAACCAGCTACATCCTAGGGCTAGAAAGAAGCCTGTTTAAGGTCACAAAGTGAATGTGGCAATTAGCTTAAAAAGATCTGCACCTGAAACGACCAATGTACAATTAGACATTAGAGACCCCGTTTACTAACACTACCTCGAGTTATCTGCTGCATGGCTCATTTTTTTCTGAAGGGCTGTGTGGCAGATAGCTTGAGCTAAGTATTAATAAAGGGGGCCCTAAGTGCATGATCACACTCCAAACGGTCCTCAATAGTGAAAGATGCTGTTATAAACTTTACAGATTGGATATTTACCACATTTCGGCAAGCAAAAAACCAAATTTATGTTGTACGTAGTATTGTATATAGCGCACAATGTAAATAGACCCACAAGAATCAATGACACACCACAACTACTCACACGCACCGACCATTGCATGCCCACTCTTAACACATTGTCTGTCGATCGTTTGCTGTGCGGGCCGCCTTGATTGAAGGATAAGGCGGGATAGAAATCAATTTAAATAAATAAATAAATAAAATACACAACTGGTGACCATGAAAGGGGGCCTCCCCCAAGCCTGCAGCCCCGCTGTACCTGCTCTCAAATTCAGCTCCTCCAAAACTGCCTTACTCTCTCTTCTTGCTTCTTTCTGACTGCTCTGATGTCTGGGTCTAGCAGCAGACCACCACATTCAAATCATGAAGCCACAGGCATGCTGAGTGGAAGGAGTTGGAGGTCTAAAGTGTCCTTTTTCTGTGGTACATGGCATGCAAGCGTCAACACAATGTTGGGCTGCAGCATGTGAGGCATGGAAAAAAAAAGCAGAGTTTGATCTCTACACTGTGTGGCACTGCGGCAGGCTGGCTAGGCAGGACCAAATCGGATAACAGTATGGGACACAGCGGGCAACCTTGGGGTCAGATCAAAGCTGCTTGGGACACACTCGCATTCTTTGCCAGACAGCATGTGTGGCATGAAGTTGATGTGGGGTCCTCTAAACCATGGGGCTTTGTGCAAACAACATTCTTGCACATGTGTTGGGCCGGCCCTGCTACACACTGATATTTACAGCTATACTTCAGCGGGTGTATATGTCTGTGGCTTCAAACTAGCCCCAATTTTTGCAAGATTTATGCTAGTATTTTATGAAGACACAAAGGTTTATATGGGGTTTAAATGGGTTTATAAAATAGGATAAAATTAGGCACCTATATCTCCTTCACACAAAGATGGCCTGTTATAAAATTATCCTTTAGCGTTCATTTGAGAGGTATCGCACTTCTAACTTCATCCTTAATATGGGCATTTTATTGTGGCTTGGGAATATCAGCTTGTAGTTCTAGAGCACAATAATAAGCCCCCTCGAAATCGATGTACAAATGGCAGAGTTCTCAATCGATTCTTGTGCACCCCTTCGTGTCTAGAAGACATTTTGGTTAGGAGGAATGAATAAGGGGGTTATTGGTTAAATTGTATACCTGGCATGAAAACGATTTGTTTATTCTGAAAATGATAATGGCAATTCAGTTTTGTACCCTGCTTTACCAAAAAAATTCTTAAAGTGACTTACAACATTGTTAGTAATTCAGATACAATAAGATCTTCTTCCATACTGCAGAATGCTGTAGGTTGTAATACAAATATATATTTTGCATTTCAGTTTTAGGAGAAAGGTGCACATATTTATCATAATATACAACAGGCATGTCCAATAGGTAGATCGCGACCTACCTGTAGATCACGGAGGGGTCAGAGGTAGATCGCCAGCCCCACTTGGCTCCATCTCTCCAGCAGCTCACCCCATCGCTAGGAGAGAGCTCGTGCTGGCAGGTCGTCTGCCGAGGGCTTGCCGCCGCTGCTGATCCTTTGCCTGTCTTTTTTCCCTGCCTGCGGGAATCTTGCCTGCGGGTGTATTGGGGGCACTTTTTGTTTTTGTGCCTATGGTTTGTGGGTACCCCAGGGGGCCGCCGCCCACACCTCGTGACAAGACGCCACAGGTCCGGCGTCATACCTGGTCTCTTGCCTCTCAGAATCACCCATTCCTGCCCCCGCCCCTGCCCCAACACCCCTTAGAAGTGTGTTATATACCGGGCGATATCCATTCGCCCGGGCTTTACCTGAATACACTTACCGTATTAGTTGTGTCGTGTGCTGGGCGTTGGTCGCTTTATAGTTTGCTTTCATTAAACTTTTCGGGCAGACACAACAAAGTGTCAAGAATTTGGTGTCTTTGACGGGCTTTTCCAATTTTGTTCTAACTTGCCAATGCCTTGCCTTCGAATTGGTTCAAACCACTGTGACTTTTGCTTGCCTCTGCAATTTTATTTTGCCTAGCCTTTGTGTTGATTCTACACTGAAATTTTATTGCACCTTGCCTTTACATTGATTCTACACTGTGTGCAGAATTTATTAAATTGTGTGTGGTGGTATTTGAACTTGTTTGGCGGTATTTGATTTTATCTGGTTTGCTGGACAGGTGTTTGAGGTTTTTTTATGATTGGTTAGTGGTATTTGATTGGTGCCAGTATGATGAATTCTTATTTTACTTTTAGAACTCCATGTGTGGTTTTGGCATCTCCAGTCCTTGTATTGCACATCATCCAGAGGTCTTCAGTTCCTGTTATCTTTAATACTTTGGGACAGTGACAGTTTTGGACCAGATTCAGCCAGTGTTTATACTACCTTAGCAGATTTGGCCTTCTTACATCCAGCCACCCCAGTATAACGAAGATGAGTGTTCCAAAGAAGAGCAAAACCTACCACTTTCATGATGAATGGGAAATGGACTACTTCTTCATCATGGTGAGAGACAAGTGTTGTTGTCTAATTTGTAACGCCCCAGTATCCTTGCCCAAAAAGGGTCATCTGGAACATCATTATAAGGCTCTGCATAGCAATACGTTTGATGCTGATTTTCCATCCAAAAGTGAAATTCGTAAACTGAAGCTCAAAGAACTTAAATTGAAATTGGCTACTCAGCAACAGTTGATGGCGAAGCCAAGGTCACAGTCGGTCAATACAACCATAGCATCCTTCAAGGTCAGCAACCTGATCGCAAAGAAATGCAAACCTTTCACTGAAGGGGAATTTGTGAAAGATTGTTTTCTTGAAGCAGCTGATAATAAAAACGAGATCATAGCTGCTTTTCAAGATGTACAGTTGTCAAGAAACACCGTCGTGCAGCGAATAGAAAAGATGTGTGGAGACACAACTGAACAATTGTTGGAGGATGTTTAAAATTGTGTTACTTTCTCACTCCAACTGGATGAATCTACAGACATAAGAGACATAGCCCAGTTATTAATCTTTATCCGGATGGTTTTTGAAGACTTCAGTGTTAAAGAAGAACTATTTGGAATGATTTCTTTAAAAGGGAGAAATATTCAGTTCTTTCCATTCTTTTGTGACCAAGTGTAATCTTCCATTGCATAGACATGTTTCCATCACTACTGATGGAGCAAGAGCAATGACAGGTGAGGTTAATGGTTTCATAGCCTTCTGTAGACAGCATGACAACTTCCTAGATTTCCTTTCTTAACACTGCATCATTCACCAGCAAGCTTTGGCAAGCAAGAGACTCTATACAAAGACTGTCATGGACATCACTTTCAAAATTGTAAATTCAGTTCATGGAAGATCTCTTCAAAGACGGCTTTTCAATCTTACTCTTGATGAAGGGGCAGCAGAAATCATTTTGCACACAGATGTAAGGTGGCTTAATAGGCACAAATTTCTGCAAAGATTTCGTGATTTGCTGAATGAAATAAGAAGTTTTCTGAAGGAGAGGGGAGATGACCAAGCAGAGTTGGAAGATGAAGAGTGATTATGTGATCTGGCATTTCTCGCTGACTTTACAGGCGAACTAAGTGATATGAACCTTGAACTACAAGGTAAAAACAAATGCATTGGCGAAATGATGAGTACAGTTTCATCCTACAATAGCAAATTTGAGTAAAGATGACTGACCTTGCAAACAACACTTTTGATCATTTTCCTAATACGCAGGACCATCTGGAATAATATCCAAATTTTGTTTTTCAGAACGAGAAGTATGTGACAGAAATCTGTTCTGTAACCGGGTAGACGGACCCAGCGCTCCCCCTTTTCCTCTTAGAGTCCCCTTCCCATTCTACCCCCTTTCTTCCTCGCTTCTCACAAATTCCACAGACAGCCATTCTTGGTAACAACTGGTTGCAGCTTTATTTCCAAAACAACATATTGAACATTAAACAGGAATAATGATCCAACAAACCCCCAGCGGAGCGATGTGTCGCCAGCCATGCAATTAGCAAGGCGACCACGCCTCCGCTCCTGCCATGGTCACCCCACTGGCAAAGTTCCTACCACCCCTATCCGACTTCACCATATTAATAGCAAATGTCTTCCAGGGGTTGTCCATGTCGAGGGCACCCCGCCCCCATCCCAAGTCGCCTAAGGCTCCGGACCCCAGAAACTTCCGGGATCCTGCTCCTAATCCCCCCCCCCCCTGCGACACCCCAATTCCTTGCCCCCACCACTGCCATAATGGGTGGGCGGGTGGGCTGATCACCCTCCAGCCTCCACCACATGTTCTCTGGCCACGGCTGCGAAATCCAGAGCACATGGCAACCTTGCATCCGATTGGCTCCGCTCGCACCAATCAACCGAGCGGAGCCAATCATTTCAAAAGACGCGTCCAGCATCCCCACGCTGGCGCGCATTTGCCCCCTCCTTCCCCTAACGCGTGCAGGGTCCCGCGCCGGGCCGAGCACCCGGTTACGCACGTGCGCCGGGACCCTGCCCGTGCCCTATTACTTATCCAGGAATTCAAAAATAGATTCTGTGACTTCCAAAATATTGGAACAGTTGTGAAGTTCTTATCATACCCATTCAAAGTAGATGTGGACATTAAAGAAACTGCAGCTGCTATCAGTAAAAATTACTCATTGAACAAGCCATCTCTTGAAAATGAAATATTAACCTTTAAAAATGACATTTTTCTCAAGACCCGTGCTGAGCAAGAATCATTTTGGAAGCTAGTGCCTAGAGACAAATTACCCAACTTGAGAAGATGCAGTGAAGCTGTACACTCCTGTTTTAGTTCAACTTATTTGTGTGAATCTGCGTTTTCCCATCTGAAAATGACAAAGAGTACACAACGTTCCAACATGACAGATGAACACCTCCAGGATTCCCTGACACTGGCCCTCACGCAATATTCACCCAACTTCAAAAAGCGGGTGGATGAAATGCAGGCTCAGATGTCTCACTAATGAGCAAGAGCAAAATATTAAAGATTGTGCAAGATCAGCCTGGATCAATACTCGACCTAAATTTAACACAAATTACTGAATAAAAGTTAAAGAAAATTATTAAGATAGTTAAAGAAAGTTATTACTCAAAACTTTAAGAAAAAATGTACTTTCCATATTCCCTCACAGTTTTTACTGGATCTTCGTCTCTCTGTTTTGTTTTTGCTTAATTTACTTAACAGCTGATCACATCCAAGTAACTGACAGAAGGTTCATTAAAAATGGGTGGGGGGAATCCTCCAACTTTATCGAGTTAAAATTTAATTTGAAACTAATTTGAAACTTAATTTTCATGGTGGTAGATCACCGGCACTTTTGGCCGGAAAAAGTAGATCACGACCTGTTCGAAGTTGGACATCCCTAATATACAGTGTTTATTCCCTGCGGAAGAATGTATTAAGTGTTTGAGTTACTGTGGTTAATACATAATGTCGTAAGCTACATTCTAGGCTTAATGAAAGTAGAATGCTGCAGAATGGGGTCCCTCTCCCATTGTCTGAAAGCTCATTGTCAAGAAATCTAAACTATGATGTAACTACTCATGAAAAAAACAATGTGATTTTGTATTAGTGCCAGGTTCAAAGCTTGAAATATATTTTTTTTAATTGCAAAAGCTTATTTAACAATCATATATAGTGTGATGAGGTAACTAGTACAGAGCCTATGTTATATGAGGAAATGGCTAGCTCAGAGCCTATGGTAATAGGAAAAGAGGAAGAGCTTACCTCACAAACACATAGGCAGCAAACATATTCAGCTTTTAAAAAGCCCAAGTATAGTGGAGAAAACTTTCCATTCACCAAAGGTGATGCAGCAGAAAGCCAAAAGGCTAATCAAGCTCACCTGAGTGGAAGGGCACGTACGACGTGCAGAGAACAGGAGCATAAAAACTACAGGGAAAGCCCAGTAGAAGAGCAAAGGGAGGGGCTGGAGCCAAGGCAGCAAAGGCAGGAGCAGAAGCCAAAGGGTGGAGCAGGCTGTAGCTGCAGAGGAGTCTCCCAAGCCAGAGGGGGCCTCGGTCACTGGAGAGTGAGTAACCAAGAGGAAGGAAGTCCTCTCAATCAGCAGACCTTGCTAGAACCAGGAAGTAAAGGAAGTGTCCCGGTAGCAAGAGGCAGCAGACACAGACTTTCTTCAGAAAGTGATTTCAGCTTGGACCCGGCTACAGAGACGTGGAAGTCTTGGAGAGGAGCCAGCCAAAGCCCAGAGAGAGAAGCTCATTACCCAGGGACAAAAGCTAAGTACCCTGTTGTAGCTAGAGGGAAAAAGCCAGGCATTGCCAGCAGGGCAAAGCCTAGTAGTTGGGAGGAAAATCCCTATTGGAGAAGGAACCTGAGAGATACAGTTCCTAGCACAGGACTCGAGAACCCTATTGGTATAGAGCACTTACCAAATAGAATAACCAGTGTCATTCAAGGGAAGAGCTGTGAGAATTTCAGTTGTAAAGATTGTTATGTGCCTCCAGATACAGACTATGAGCGGATGCAATGGGAAAACCAGGAGTGTGATGTAGAACTGGATTCCATGGATTGCACGCTTTGTCTGTCTGATGAAATTACATCCCTATGTTAGCCAAGCAAGCAAGAGTTCTGTGATACATTGTGCTGGCGAAGAGTTTATTTTTATACTGTGAAGAAACAGTTTTCTTTTGTGTTCCTTTGTGCTGTTCATAAAGAATCCTATGTGGGACGGGGAATAAAACCTGAATTATTTCTTTTGCCTTAATTACACGGCTACTGAGGCAGCCCACACCTCACGGCCCTAGCGGGCGCCTAACAGGGCCAAAAAGGGGTGCTGGTGACAATAGATGTATGGCTGATTTTTATTTTGTTAACATAATCATAAAAATCCTGTTATTTTGCCACTTTAAGATCCAGCGACACTATCACTTCCTAGGTCTTTCTTCTAATCCATGCACACCAATCTCTCACCCCCTATCGCATACAATTCCTTTGGATGTCTGCATCTCAAGTTCATAAAGCTGCGCTTCTTCACATTAAGGGGCATGTTTACTAAACTGCGGTAACGTTACATAACGCGTGTTATGTAACGTTAACGATCGTTACATAACGTTAATGTGTGTTCTGAGACGTTAACGATCGTTAACATCTCAGAACGCGCGTTAACGTTACGTAACGATCGCAAAGCTCCGCAGCGCAGTAAAACACCGCAGAAGGTGGAGAGAGAGAGAGCGGAGAGAAGGGGTCAATGGGCGGAGAGTGGGCGGGGAGAGGCTCCAGGCACACTAACGCGCTGAACTCAAGGGCTGAATCCTACCGCGAATGAAAACCTGCCGTTAGATGCACATTTGCAGGGGAGAGAAACCATTTCAGTGTCAGCAATGTACAGCATAGGCAGGGAAACCCACAAAACGTGATAAGTGTGATACATGTGCATGGAACAAAAGGGCACATAATCAGTGAAAATGACCAGAAGAAACGAGGAAAAAAACATAACCAAGCTAGCCAATAGTGATATCAATAGGAAACAGCAATAAACACCACTGAGAAAGCTTCAGAAAAAGATATTAACTGTGGAAGGGTGTATGCTCTGTCCCCATAGAAGGTGAATGATCCCACAGTGAAATAGCGCAAATCAGGGCTTCCCCTTGTTAGTGGACAGGTTCCCTATGGTGTGCACATGTTCTGCAACAGCAGGGTGGTCATGTCGGAATGGGCAACGGGGCAGATGCTGGAAAAGGGGATACAGAGGGCTGCAGGCGGCACATGCTGTGGTGCAGCTGGGCCACAGTGGGGACTAGGGTGATGCTCAGTTGGCCCATAGGAATGTGTAAACAGTAGAGCCAGATGGCTACTGATGAGGGCCCAACATGGGCACGAGTGTGTTTCCCGCAGTGTCACAGGGGACAGTACCCAGCAGCTACCCCTAAGGGCACAGAACAGTGGCAGGCGGTGCTGGGGGGAAGCGTGGACATCCATCCAGGCACCCCTACCCTATTACCCACACCATAGGCAGCTGCCTACCCGCACACTGGATGGCCCGAGACTGCGCACCACCAGCACCACCAGCAGAAGGGCATGGCAGCATGGCGGCGGAGGGGTACTGGTGGCGGAGGGGGCAGTGACATCTGACCATAGCAGGCCACGGCCCAGACCCATGTAGGTGGGTGCCGTGCACTCCAACAGACAGGCTCCGTATGACAAGCAGTCATGGTACCTCCACGGAATGATCTGTCCCTGTGGTATCAGTGTGGCACAGTATGCACAGCCAGTACGCGCAGGAGCAGAAGGTCACAGGTTCAAACCCTAGCTGTGGTCCCTGCCAACTCTGTCCCCATAGTTTCTACCAGTAATAGACCATGGTAAGAAAGATGGAACCTCTTAGTGCTGATAGAATAAACATGCCTGGAACACCTACATTTTACTCTACAGAGCACAGACGCCACAAACAGGCACATTACCTAGAGCAGAGTCTGCCAAATGCAGTCCGGGAGGGCTACAAATCATGCAGGTGTCATGCTGTCTCCAATAGAAGGACATGTTAGCATGGTGGCGGAGGGCGTACAGGTGGTGGAGGGGGCAGTGGCACCTGGCTGCAGCAGACCATGGCCTAGCCCGGTCTAGGTGGGTGCCGTGCACTGCAACAGACAGGCTCCATATGACAAACAGTCATGGTACCTCCAGGAAATGATCTATGAGAGTGGTGCAGTATGCACAGCCAGTGTGCTCAAGGGCAGAAGGTCACAGGTTCAAACCCTAGCTGTGGTCCCTGCCAACTCTGTCCCCATAGTTTTTACCAGTAATAAACCATGGTAAGAAAGATGGAACCTTTTATTGATGATAGAATAAACATGCCTGGAACATCTACATTTTACTCTACAGAGCACAGACACCACAAACAGGCACATTACCTAGAGCAGAGTCTGCCAAATGCAGTCCGGGAGGGCTACAAATCATGCAGGTGTCATGCTGTCTCCAATAGAAGGACATGTTAGCATGGTGGCGGAGGGCGTACAGGTGGTGGAGGGGGCAGTGGCACTTGGCTGCAGCAGACCATGGCCTAGCCCGGTCTAGGTGGGTGCCGTGCACTGCAACAGACAGGCTCCGTATGACAAACAGTCATGGTACCTACAGGGAATGATCTGTCAGTGTGGCACAGTATGCACAGCCAGTGTGCTCAGGAGCAGAAGATCACAGGTTCAAACACTAGCTGTGGTCCTTGCCAACTCTGTCCCCATAGGTTTATCCAGTAATAGACTGTGGTAAGAAAGACAGAACCATTTAGTGCTGATAGAATAAAAATGCCCCATAGTTTTATCCAGTAATAGACCGTGGTAAGAAAGACGGAACCTTCTAGTGCTGATAGAATAAACATGCCTGGAACACCTACATTTTACCCTACAGAGCACAGACACCACAAACAGGCGCATTACCTAGAGCAGAGTCTCCCAAATGCAGTCCCGGAGGTCCAAACAACATTCAGGTTCCATGCTGTCTGCAATAAAGATACCTGTACTGTATGTTGATGCGCCGCCCCCATGGTATGCAGATGTATCTCATGCATATTCATCAGGGACAGCATGAAAACCCGAACATGGTGCGGCCTACCAGGACCGAAGTTGGGAACCCCTGTCCAAGAGCAATGACCCACAGGGGCGGAAACACCCGTACCCACAGGCCCCATTAGCCACAGCCTCCTGGAGAGGCAGGATGTTGGGCCCTGTGTGCATCTCCCAATACTAGCACTTGCATACCCTAGCAATGCCACCCAAAACTCGGGAATATGGTACACAGATAGCAAAAGGTTGCTATGTTAACTGGCACATAGCAATCCCTAAGGTTAGCACAAGCTGCCCAGTGGGCTGTAGCATACCAACCTCTGTGATGTCTGTGGAGTGTGTGTCAGGTCTGGTACCTGACAGTGTCCACCACCTTGGGGAGAGACCCCAACAGTACTGCATACCATAGCCATGCCTGCACCATGCCCAGGACTGCTGCGGTGTCCTGGGCTGCCAAAAGCCTATATAGGTGCACAATGCTGGCATAGGTGTGGGGGTGTGCGTCAGTCTATCCAGTGTGTGGTGTTTGCCAACACCCTCTGCAACCCACACTGCTAGCACTGTTGCCAGTATTGGCCTGCCAATGTGCATAATGAGGAGCAAGGTACTGTGGGTATAGCCGGCCTGGGCAGGATGCACCTGCACAGGGCCCAGGGCAATGGCTGGGACATTGTGGTGCCTGCCCACCACCTACACAGACAGGGTGACCACGGCATGTCCTGCTGTGAGGTCACGCTCACCCTGACTGTGCAGTGACCACGGCATGGGTGGGTTCCCCCATAGTGCTGCATAGTGTTTTTCTGAAGTGAGATATACAGGCTCTGTCCTCTGGAGCCCAATCACTGATCTTTCTGCTTGGTGGGTGTGTGCATATCCCAGGTGTGGGTGCACACGTCACCTCCAGGAACATGCACTATGGACTAGCAAGCAGACTGTCTGCAGTTAGTATGTGTGTGGTTGGAACACTTTGCAGGGTGCAGTGGCTGGTGACTCGCTTTGCTTGCTGCTGGAGGATGTCAGATAGTGGTGTGGGGCAGCTGTGCAGTACTAGGTCTACTGTCTGTCTGTCAAGACCAACTGTATGGAAGCGTACAGATCTGCATAGTCTGCCCTGTAGGGGTGTCCATTCCCCAGCAGGACTGGGGTGAATGGTCCCCTCTACTGTCACCAATGCAGGGGGGTAAAATGTTGATCTTTTGGTTGGAAATCCTGTTCCCACCCTCAACCACAGAGAGTGGGTTGGGTGTTGGTATGTAAACTGCCTATGGGCCCAACCAACCCCCCCCCCCCGGACACCATGTGACCATGCAACCCACACAGTGCATGCACTATTCCAGGAGCATCATAGCCAACACAGGCAAGACGTGATATACAGATGGACATAGGCAAATGCTAAGGGTATCTGCAGGGACCACCTATCACACAGTGGCACCGATGGGGACCTGTAACATAGCCCATCGCAGCAAAGCCAGGTGCTGAGGAAATGGTGCTGGGCACCCCACCTCACCCTCAGGGTGAGCACAGGACCCGTCCACTGTGATGGTCTGTAGCCACTCTGTGGCAGTAACACACACGGTCAGTACCCCCTACCAGGCTGAGGTGCTGTGGGGTTGCACATGGTCAGGACCCTCCACCAGGCCGAGGTGCTGGGGGGGGGGGTGCATACCGCAACATGTGACCATCTGTAGACTGCTGATTTGCATGTGCAGTGCATCATGGGTGTGGCTGGTCCAATCCAACCCTGGTAACCACAGCAGACGGTCTGTGTGGTGACCTGCAGTTCCTCTGTAGCCAGCCAGGCATGTAGCAGGAGCTATAGAGATGTAGGCCACTGGCAACTGCACTGGCTGTGGAGACAGAGGTTGTGGATTTGAACCTACTGTGGTGATATGTGGTAGGGCTGTCTGATGCATTTCCTTTTGTAGCAGCGGAGTGTATGCAACCAAATAATACCAGGAGTCACTTACAGAATGCAAGCCAATTTATTGTGCACAAGGCCCAGACAGGAACGAGTCCAAAAGTGACTGAGCAAGCTTGAACAGGAGCAAATTCATTATATACATTTTTTAACAGTCTAATACACACAAACTCTCTATTGGTCCCAATGCTCTCCCTACATTTATCCAATCAGGGACTCTCTCTGGGCCTCTTTCTCTTTTCCCCCTTCTCAATTCAGCTGAACAAAAGGCACATTAAAAGTGTTAGATACATCTCTACTTCAAGGACATCTCTAGCCAAAGGAATGTGAAAGTATCTTAATGAGAAATGTTTGAAGCAGAAAGTGTTGAAAGACATCATGCAGACTCTGCAATAAGCAGATTTCTCTAACTTGCAATTCTGATTCTTAGCAGCACTACTAAAAGGTAGGGGGTTTAAAATCCAGGTGTAACTTACAGGCTCTTATAGGCCATAGCCTATCACACTTTTAGTTGGTAGCATTAATTAAAACTGCAAAACACCCTCATGGTCCTATAATCTTAAGTGCCCACCCACGTACCTACGCACTCGACTACGCACGTACCCACGCATGCGGCTACACACGCGACTATGCACTCGGCTACGCAGCACAAACAATTTTCGAGGAGATGGCTGCCATGTCAAGGAAGCCTGCCTTCACCATGGCAGATCTATATCTCCTGACTGAACTCTTCTGCCTCTGCCAGGATCGCCTCTTCCCTGGCTCATCCCGGAGGCAGAATCTGGCCAGAGTCAGGAGGGCCTGGGAGTGCCTCACCAGGAGGTACAATAGAAGCTCTAACTACCCACGTGAGGTAAGTGCATGGGGACAGGCACCCCAACCTAGGATGTGAAGGAGAACACCCTGTAACCAAACCACCTATCAGCCACACACTGCCAGGGAATGTCAGGTGTTGGTGCATCCAGCTGGGAGTAACATCTGCCCCCCCCCAACAGAACCGCCTTGCCCCCAGGGGGTAGCTGCGACCACCACAGAGATGGAGTACCCAATACAATGTTATGGTATGTGGCGCTGTTGCAGCCTCAGTGATGTGCCCTATTCACAGGACACCACAGGTCCATCACAGAGGCCAAGAGACATACAGGGGTATGTCACCTGCCCCTGTCAGCGATCACAAGGCCCAACTATATCCCCAGGATGCGGCAGGCCTCACCTCAGAGGTCCATCCCCCATCCTGGTGCTATGTTATCTGCCCCTGTTTGTGATCACAAGGCTCAACTATATCCCCCAGGATGCAGCAGGCCTCACTTCAGGGGTCCATCCCCTGTTCTGGTGCTATGGTATCTGCCCCTGTGTAGGAGTACAAGGCTCAACTATATCCCCAGGATGCAGCAGGCCTCACTTCAGGGGTCCATTCCCCATCCTGGTGCTATGGTATCTGCCCCTGTTTGTGATCACAAGGCTCAACTATGTCCCCTGGATGCAGCAGGCCTCACCTCAAGGGTCCATTCCCCATCCTGCTGCTATGGTATCTGCCCCTGTTTGTGATCACAAGGCTCAACTATATCCCCAGGATGCAGCAGGCCTCACTTCAGGGGTGAATCCCCCATCCTGGTGCTATGGTATCTGCCCTTGTTTGTGATCACAAGGCTCAACTATATCCCCAGGATGCAGCAGGCCTCACTTCAGGGGTCCATCCCCCATCCTCACTTCCTGTCGGGTCACTTCCTGTTTCCTGTTCTGGAGTGAGTGCGAGTGGGAGGTTGCTGTGGTTGGAGCTCCTGCTGGGGAGTAGGCCCTACCTGCTTGTGTGAGCCAGGATGTCGGGTCCTGGGCCGCCTCCGGCGGGAGAGGCCCAGGGCCAGGGGCCTGCCAAGCCTGGTGGGCCCCTGCCTATCATTTCGGATCCTGGCTCTGGTGTGGGATCGTTGCCCCAGGTGGGGGCCCCTGGTCATCCAGGTAGGACTGCGGTAGGCTGCTGGGGAGGGACCCACACGCCCAGGGGGCAAGGCCAGCTGCCCCCTGGAGAGGGCCCGCTTTGCCCGGCCGGGAAGAGCGTGGAGGCCGGGTGGTGGCAGGGGGAGGCCTTGGGGGGGCCCTGGAGCTCCGTTCCGAGCCGCTGGGGCAGCAGTAGTGGCGGTGGTGGGGTTCCCCCTCCGCCTCGGGTCCTGGAGGAGGCCTCTACCTCCTCTAGTGAGGATGAGGCGGAGGGGATGGGCCCACCGCCTTTCCCGGGGCCCGCACGGGCTCCGGAGGAAGTGGTGGCTGCGGTTCGGATGCTTCAGGGTCTCCAGGAGGAGGCCACCCTGCTGCAGGCCCAGCTCTCCCATCTCGAGAGCATGCAGGCCCTGGTGCCTGGGGAGGGCTGGTTGCCGTATTGCCAACAGGTGCGAACTGTGAAGCGGGCCCTTAAGGGTAAGCGCCGGTGGGTGGCTTACCTCAGAGCTCAGGGATGTGGGTCCCTCACCGAGGTATACCAGAACCAAGATCGCTGGGCCGCTATCGGTGCCGCAGTCCGGGGGGGGCCCTCGGGGGTGGGCAGGCAGGCTAGGGCTCACTATTCCCCTTTGCAGTTTAAGGCTGCTGAAAAGAAGGATCTTCACACGGTATCAGCGTTGAGTGCCCCCCGACCCCTACTGCATCCTCCTTACCTGGGGGTGGTCGAGGGTTCAGGATCCCGGAGTTTGAGTGTTCCATCTGAGATGGCTGGAGCCCGGCTGCCTTCTCTGCTGCAGTCTCCCCTCCAAAATGGCGATTCAGCGTTTGGGGGCGTGGTTTCGGCCCGCCCTGCACCTCCAGCGGCTGCTGTCTCCCTTCCTGTGGCGGCGCGGGTGTCTGTTGTAAATCCCGCGGTCAGCGGCCTGGTTTTGGCACCAACGAATCCGGGAGCTGAGATTTGCTCTTCACCGGCGTTTTCACTGCCTTCTGCTGCTTCTCCGATGCTGCGTTCTCCACCTGGGGTTTCCCAAGATGGCCGCCGGGTCCCTGCTGATGACGTCAGTTCTCGGGTGGCCAATCCTTGGAGGGCTGCCCCGGCTGCAGAGGTCTTCCCTGGGCTTCCCCGAGCCCCGTCTGGTTTCCAAGATGGCCGCCGGGATGGCGATGATGTCACTTCCGGGTCGGCCCGGAAGTGTGCTATCGGTCCTGTTCCAGCTATGGATTTCGCCGCTTCGGTACGGAGGGGGTCCTTTGAGGCTCTGGCCGGGCTCCCCCGAGGCTCCGGAGGTGCATCCCTGCCTCGGGGGAGTGAAGATTCTCAGCTGGCTTTTTCATCGCGCTTTCCTCGGGGACAGGGGGAATCCTGTCCTGCTGCTTGCTCTCTGCCTGCTGGTGTTTGTAGTGAAGCTCTGCCTGCCCTAGGAACTGCGGGGGATGGTTCTCTTGGAACTTCCCCTAAGCGGGCTATTTTCCCTGACCATCGGCAGCCGTGTCATGGGGGGGGTTGCAGGGGGAAGGGCTGTGTCCGGATGCTCCTTTGCTGCCTGTATCCTCATCGGGGGGACGGCACAGCCTTTCTA
Source organism: Ichthyophis bannanicus (assembly GCA_033557465.1). Classification (NCBI taxonomy): domain Eukaryota; kingdom Metazoa; phylum Chordata; class Amphibia; order Gymnophiona; family Ichthyophiidae; genus Ichthyophis; species Ichthyophis bannanicus. The sequence continues at coordinate 350,343,299 of CM066037.1, forward strand.
TGTCTGCATTCTTGCCTGCTCTGGGGGAGCAGGATGCACGTCTGGGAGGGGGAGCTGGGTCCCTGCAAAGGTCCTTGTGTTCCGGATCCTGTTCTACGGAGGGGACCGAGGGTGGCTCGGCTCGCGGGACGGTAGTCCCTGCTAGAGCCCGGGCTGGTGAGCAGCTTATCCAATCCACGGAACAGCCGCAACTGCTGCGGTCTGGGTCCACTGGGGTCACTGGAGGTAAGGTAAGTCTTGGGGAACAAGGGGGGGAGGGGGAAGGGGGGTTGGGGGGAATTGCCTTGCTCCCGGGGGCCCCAGGGGACCCAGTGGATGGGGGGTTGTCGGGTGGTGGTGCGCTGCAAGGGGCTGATGTGGCTTTGCAGCAGCATCCGGACCCTGTTTCAACAGCGGAGGGGTGTGTGGCTCCGCCAGCACGGCCTTCGGAGGTATTGGGTAGGGAGACGGGGGAAGCTCCTGGAGGGATTGTCGGGCTGGAGGAGCCTGGGGGAGCCAGGATGGTGGGTGATCGCCCCAGGGAGGTAGGTGCGGATGTGTGTGGGGGAGGGGGTGGAAACAACATCCTCCCTGTGGTGGTGGGGGAGACCCGGGTTACGGCCTTGGAATTCGGAGGGGGGGTCGGGGATGCTGGGGGGATTGAGGGCCTGGAGGGGCTTACGGAGGAGGAGCTCCAGACTGCCTTGCTGGAGGCTTTGGGCAGTCAGGACGGCCAGGAGGGGGCGGCTCGGGCCGTCCATATAGAGCGACTGCTGGAGTCTCGGCAGGGGGTCTTGGGGGAGGGGGGATGAGTGGGGGATCTCAGGGGGGGGTCAGGGAATCTCTCTGCCTCCACATTAGCCTCGTTGGTGGTCCCCAGCCCCACCGACTCACAGTTGCTGGGGGTTGGGGATCCCGGGATATCCCAGGGGTCTTCCCGGAGGCCGGTCTCCCGGGCCTCTGGGTCACAGGGGTCTGTGGGGGGTTCCGCTGGTACTCCGGCAGGGTCCTCCCGTTCATTTGCGGAGGCCCTCCGGGGGCCGGCGGGGTCTGTTCCTGGGGGAGGGGGTGGGGGAGCTCCTCCTCGGGGTGGTTCTTCTGGGGGGGAGGGGGGTGGAGGAGGTTTGCGTGGATGGGGGGGTGAGACCAGGCGCCGCAACGTGGCGCAGATCCGGTGGGCCGGGGAGGGGCCCCCTCCGGCCAGGGAAGAGGTCCTGAGGATGGTCCTTGGACTGGGGTTTCTCCCGGGGGACCTGTATGCCTTCATCCACATGAGCAACAGCGTGGAATACGATGTTAGCTTCATGCTGAGACGGGGCTGGAGGTCTTCTGGGACAAATACCAGCAGCAGAGGGGCAGGGGGGGTGGGTCAACTTTCGCGTTGTGCCTGTCTCTCGCCAGGGGGCGGTACCTGTGACCATCCTATCCCGGAATGAGTCGCTCCCAGGGCAGGACATTCAGTTTTGGCTGTCGCGTCATGCGGTGCTTCTCGCACCCCTGGTTAAGGGCGCTGGGCCCCTAGGGGTGTGGGAGGGTCGTGGAAAGGTCGGATCCGTTTGCGTGAGGTGGGTAACGTCGTGCAGCACGTGCCCTCGGCCGGTTTCCTCGGTCGGGATCGCATCTTGTGCTACTACCCCGGGCAACCTCGCGAGTGTCACCGCTGTGGCTCATTCCGCCATCTGAGCATGAACTGTCCCGAGCAGGTCTGCACTCGTTGTGGTGGACGGGGTCATGCCTCAGCCGGGTGTTTGCTCATTCGCTGCAACCTTTGCGGGGAGTTGGGCCACCCCTTTGCCCGCTGCCCCTCCGCGTCGCACAATGGACCGGGGGGGGTTGCCATCACTCCACCTCGGGCTCCTGTGCGGGAGGAGGCTATGGAGGCCCCTCTCCCTCAGGAGGAGACCGGGGGCCCTAGAGCAGAGGAGTCCATCGAGCCGAGGGAGCCACCCGGGGGAGGGGATTTGGGTAGGTCGGAGGAGAGGGTTGATGTGGTGGAGGTTGCTGTTGCACAACAGGATAGGGGGTTGCGGGTGGTGCCGCCTGAGGAATGGACTACGGTCCCTTCCAAGGGTAGCAAGTCCAAGAGGAAGAAACGGGAGACCTCCCCATTGTTGGAGTTAGAGCCCGTGTTGGACGTCAATCGTTTCGTCTTCTTGGCTACTGATGTGGCTGAGGCAGATGAGGGCTTGCCTGTGGAGGCAGGGCCTCCTGTGCGGCGTTCGGTGCGGTTAGCGGCGGAGGCAGCCCCTCTTCCTCAGCGGCGGCCTCAGAAGGTCTCGAAGGCACGCCGCAGTCAGGGTCCGCCGAAGAGCGTGGAAACTGGCTCCCAGCCTCCGGTAGTGGCCCTGGAAAAGCTGCCGGGGCGGGTGAGGGAGGACAAGCGTTTGCCTCCGCAGTTGGGTGCTGGGCCTTCGCAGGAGCCCCCTGCTGACCCGGTCGCCCCGGCCTCCCCCGCCAGGGTGGGCACTGTTTTGTTGTCTCAGTCTCTGTCTGGGGACGGGAAGGGGGAGGAGGCACCGGTGGTGGACCCCACGGAGGAGGTCATTCCTCCGACCCCTGACCTGTTTTTGCCCCCTCATTCCGTGGGGACTGGACTTGCCCTCGCGACAGCTTTGCCTGGTGGTCGCGAGGGCGCTAGCACCCGCTGGAGTGACTGGGTCGAACAGGAGGAGGAGGAAATCCTCGAGGTGGTCGACGTGGACCGTGAGGAGTTGTTCCAGCTTGCAGGCTTGTCCTGCAAGCGGGATTCCGGGGATCCGGGGGTTGGTGAGAAGAGGAGGAAGGGGTCACTACACACGAAATAGGTATGGCGTGCACTCCTGCATTCTCGTGCGCCACTATCAACGTGGCTAGCATTTTGACAGACCAGGCGCGGGCTTCGGCCTATGATTTTCTTTCCACGAGCGGGCTGGATGTCATCTTTGTGCAGGAGACCAGGCTCACCTCGCTCGCTAGCCTTCATCGGGCGAAGCGGGAGTGGAGGTGGGGCCCTTCGTACTGGTCTCTTGCGGCCCAGCCCTACGCAGGAGTGGCGGTTTTGTTCACGTCTAAACGATTTCAGGTGCAGTACGTGTGGGAACTGGAGCAGGGCCGGTGTTTGCTCTTAGACGGCTTTTGTGGGCCTCACCGGTTTCGTTTTGTGGTGGTCTATGGCCCCCAGTCTAGGTGGGAGCGGAAGGCCCTTTTCAGGGTCATTCGCCCTTACTTACACACCTCTCGTTTGGTGGTCCTGGCAGGGGATTTTAACACCACCACCTTGCGTCAGGACCGAGGGGGGGAGCATTGCCCTCCGCATTACGATGGCCATTTTTTGGCTGAGGTGACCCGGATGGCCGATCTGGCAGACGTTTACCACCGGGCCTTTCCTCGGTCACCGGGTTATACCTATTCCCGGGGGACCTGCAGGAGCCGTATCGATCGGATATATGTGAGCGCTCGGGTGGAGTGTTCCCCGCCGCAGCTGCAGGCGGTTGACTTCTCGGACCATTGCGTCCTCTCCGTGTCCTTCCTGGCTCACGAGGAGCTCAGCAGGGGTCCTGGCCTGTGGCGACTGAATGTGCAGTTGTTGGCAACATCAGAGGTGGTCCAGGAGTTCTTGGCCTTTCTCGCAGACCAGGAGACCCTGTTGGGCATTTTTCCTTCCCGTGGCGCTTGGTGGGATGAGGTGAAGACGCGTGCCCGTGAACTCTTCCGCTCCCGGGGCACCTCCATTGCTCGGTCCCGCTACCTCACCTATACTGTCCTCCGGAGGTCGCTGGACCGTTTGGTGTCTCGAGGGGCAGTGCGGGAGGAGGTGGAGGAGGTGCGCGTCCAGCTCCGTGGCCTGCTGTACGACCGCCACGCCTCCCTTTGCTTCGAGGGGGCGGCCGGTAGGGTCTCCCCCCCTGACCCCTTCCTAACTTGCAGGGAGAAGGTTAAGCGTAGGGAGGTGATGGCCCTGCGGGGCGCGGACGGCACCTTTCACACCTCTCAGGAGGACCTTTTTCGTATGGTGGGGGAATACTTTTCCGACCTGTTTGGGGATCGTCCCGTAGACCTCACACGTATCCGTGAGTATTTGGGCCTTCCCCCGGTGTATTCGGCTGTGGTTCAGGCGCAGGTCGATGCACTGGCTGCTCCGATTCAGCAGGTGGAGGTGGAGCGGGCGATTCGTGCCATGCCGTTGGGGAAGGTGCCTGGGCGCGATGGGCTCCCGGTGGAGTTCTATCGTACTTTCATCGCCCAGCTGGCCCCCTTCCTGACCTCCCTGTTTCAGGAGATCATGGATACGGGGTTTCTCCCGCGGTCATTTCGCGAGTCTGTCCTGTTGCTGCTCTCCAAGGGGACGGACGATAGCTCTTTGGACTGTTGGCGGCCGCTCTCTCTGTTGAACGCGGACCGGAAGATCCTGGCCAAGTGTTTGGCCAACCGACTGGTGGAGGTGTCGGGTGTTTTGCTGTCACCTTCCCAGTATTGTTCGGTTCAAGGGAGAGGGGTTCTGGACGCCGCCGTCACGGTTCGGGAGATGGTCGAGAGAGGCCGGTCTGTTCAACGGGACCACTGGTTGGTCTCCTTGGATCAGTCCAAGGCTTTTGACCGGGTCAATCACCGGTACCTGTGGGTGGTGCTTCAGTACTTCGGCCTTCCCGCAGGTTTCCTCTTCGTCTTGCAGGTGCTGTACCGAGGGGGGGTGAGCTTCCCGTTTATCAACGGGTGGCTCGGACGGCCTTTTCGTGTCGCCTCGGGGGTGCGGCAGGGGTGCCCTTTGAGCCCCCTGCTGTATGTTTTCTCCCTCGACCCTTTCCTCAGGAGACTGTCCTCGGGTGGGTTGCGAGGCCTGGAGGCGCCTGGTGCGTCTCCGGTGTCCGTCGTGGCCTACGCCGACGATGTCTCGGTTTACGTTGACGGCACCGAGGGGGTGGAGGCCCTGCGGGAGGCCGTGGAGGAGTACTCGGAGGTGGCCCACTCTGTTGTTAACCACAGCAAGTGCCAGACGCTGTGGTTGGGCCCCTCGGAGGCCTCCCCGCCTTCCTGCGCCCCCTTTCCTCCTCCTCAGGGGGAGATCCGCGTTTTGGGCCTCGTCTTCGGTTCGGAGGACTGTGCGGTGTCCAATTGGGCTCGTTGTGTTGAGTCTGCACGGTGTCGGGTGCTGCGGTGGAGGGGGCGGCGGTATACGTTTGAGGAGAAGGTCACCCTCCTCAAGACGTTTCTGCTTCCCCTCTTTCTGCACGTGGCCACGGTCTTCGTTTCTTCCGTCGTCTTGTCAGGCGTCATTTTGTGCTGTCTTTTTCTGTTTTCTGTGGGGTAACCGCATGAACCCTGTCCAGCGCAACATCGTTTGCCTGGGCCGGGAGCAGGGCGGTTTGGGTATGTTGCACCCCCTTGTCTTCCTGTCCGTCCTGTCTCTCACGTTTCACCTGAATCGCATGCGGGGGGGGGGGGGGGTTGGTGGGGGGCGACCAACCGGGCCAGGTATTCTCGCGTCTGGGCGCATTGGGAGGGGGCGTCCACGGGCCCCCGTGTGCGGCGGAGCAGGGGACAGGCCCCATCGTATGTGTTTCAGATGGTGGGGCTCATTCGGCGGTGGGGGGTGACCGACCCGCTCGCCCAATCTCAAGGCGGAAAGGCTTGTATCGGATGGTTCTCGCCTCCCACTTTCAACCACGGTGGGCCCTGCGGGACTGTCCGGCGGACGTGATGCAGCGGGGCCTTCAGCAGTTGAACTCCCCTCGGCTGCCGAAGAAAGTTCGGGATGTGGCCTGGTTGTCTTTCCACGGGCGTTTGTACGTGAGGGACAACCTCAAGTACAGGTCACAGGCCGAGCGGAACTGTCCGAGGGCGGGTTGTGAAGAGCAGCCGGAGACCATGGAGCATTTCCTCCGGCAGTGCCCTTATAATGTCGAGGCCTGCCGGTTGGTGTCCGCTGCTCTTCACCTGCCCGATCTTGCCCTCCTCACGTATGCGGAGTGGGTGTACGGGGCCTGGTCCTTTCCCCCAAGGCAGGACTCCGAGACCCTCTACCTCGTCACGGCCGTAGTGCGCTACCACCTGTGGCGTGCGCGCGGTTATGCCTCGGCCCGGGGGTTGGTCCTGCCCCTCGACGAGGTGGTGCGGGACATTCTGGAGGACGTGTCCGGCATGGCGCAACGCGAGAGGAGGGTGGTTGCGGCCCATCGTTGGGAGCGTCTGTGGCGTCACCTCACCCTCCGTCCCCCGTGAATCCGGGGGTGGGAGGGTTCGGGCTACAGGGTAGTCCTTCGTTTCCCAGGGGGGGCTAGGATGGGGAGTCCTTGGGGTCCGGGGGGGGGGGGGTTTATAACAGCTGACCTCCCTAATACGTGCATCTTGCTCCACCATCCGGCTCATCAGGGGTTTGGTTTTTGTTTTTTTTGGTTTGGTTATGTTTCTATTGTTTCATTGTCTGCTTTGCTTATTGTTTGTGGGAATTTGTTGGGAAGTGGGCCAGGGGTATCATTTATTGTTTGCTTTTGTTTGTTGTAGGGTGGGTGTGTCAGTTCGGGTGGGTGGTATGTGTGGGGAGCGGGTTTTGGGTGGGTTTAGGGTGGGGGATGGAGGTTTTTTTGTTTGTGGGACTGCTGATGCGGGGATGTTGGGGGGGGATGTGTGTGGGGGTGGGGGTTTTTGGGGGATTTCCTGTATTTGTTTGTATGGGAATGTGTTGGGTATTGTTGGGTGGTGGGGTGTTGGTTGGGGATGATGTCTTATTGCTGTTTGTTTGGGCTTTCTTTTCTTTGTAAGGTTGGAGGGGTGTTGGGGGGACATCTTTACGTGCTGGTTGATGCGTTTGTTGGGGTGGGTGGGGGGGGGTTGGGGCAGCTGGACAATTAGGGACTTGGACAATCTGCAGTTTGCTTTTGTTGCGTGGGTGGGGGTTTGGGGAGCTGGGGGACTTTGGACATTTTTGCTTTTGTTTCTGTTCTTGGACTTATCTGTTGTGCTGCTGTTTGGGGGGGTTGGGCACGGGGTTGGTTTGCTCGGGTGTGGTGGTGGGGTTGGGGGGGTCCACGGGGGAGGGGGTTGGTTCCTTCCCTTTCTATGCTTTGTCGGGGTGGGTGGGGGGTTTTTTTGGGGCCGGTTATGGGACTGTGTTTTTGGGTTTGGTGTGGTCTTTCATTCTTGTATTCTGTATATTGTTTTTTTTTTTTTTCTTGCTAGTTTTCCATTATAAAAATTCTCCCCCATCATGGGCATGGTATCTGCCCCTGTTGTGACGAAGGTTCAACTAGATCCCAGGAATGCAGCAGGCCCAACCCCTCCAGGGTTTTGACACCATCCTGGTGCTAGGGTATGACTGCCCCTGTGTGTGATCACCAAGGCTCAACTATATCCCCAGGAACTGCAGCAGGCCTCACGTCAGGGTTCTAATCCCCCATCCTGGTGATATGGTGACTGCCCCCTGGTTGTGATCAACAAGGCTCAAAATATATCCCCAGATGCAGAGGCCTCACTTCAGGGTTCTCTGCCCATCCTGTTGCTGTATGGTGTGACTGCCCCTGTTTGTGATCACAAGGGCTTAATCTAGAATCACAGGAGGCAGCCGGCCTCACTTCAGCAGCTTCATCCCCCAGATCTAGGCTAGGGTGGAATGCCCCTGAGTAGGGAGTACAGGGCTCCACTAGATCCCCAGGATGCGCAGGCCTGCACGTGCAGAGGTCCTATTCACCCCATCCTGGTTGCTATGGTGACTGCCCCTGTTTGTGACCACCAGGGCTCAAAATATATGCCCACAGGATGCATGTAGGCCTCACCTCAGGGGTCTATCCCCCATCCTGGTGCTATTTGTGACTGGCCCCTGTTTTGTGATCACACAGGGCTCAACTATATGCCCCAGGAGTCCATGCAGGCCTCACTTCAGGGCCCTATCTATCCCCCATCCTGGTGCTATAGCTGACCCGTCCGCCCATAGTTTGGGTTCACGCCCAAGGCTCAACTATATCCCCAGGCTGCAGCAGGCCTCACCTCAAGCAGGGATCTATCCCCCATCCTGGTGCTATGGTGACTGCCCCTGTTTGTGATCACACCAGGGCTCAACAAGGTGTCCCCAGGATGCAGAGCAGGCCGCACTTCAGAAGGTTCTATCCCCAGCCTGTGTTGCTATGTGTGACTGCCCTGGTTTGTTTTCACACCCCCCCCCCCAAGGGGCTCCACTATATGCCCAGGATGCAGCAGGCCTCACTCCCGAGTCCTATCCCCCATCTGGTGCTATGGTGACTGCCCCTGGTTGTGGATGCACAATGGGTCTCAAACTATATCCCCAGGATGCAGCAGTAGGCCATCACCTCAGGGTTTCATCTACCCCATTATGGTTGCTATGGCTGACTGCCCCTGTTTGTGATCACACCGAGGCTCAACCTATATCCCCATGATGCAGCAGGCTTCACTGGCAGGGTTCTATCCCCCATTCCTTGGTGCTATGGTATCTGCCCCTGTTTGTGCTCACAGGGGGCCAACTCTATCCCCAGGATGCAGTAGTGCCTCACCTTCAGGGTTCCCTATCACCCCATCCCCTGGTGATATTGGTGGCTGCCCCTGGTTTGTGATCACAAGGCTCAACTATATGCCCAGGATGCAGCAGGCCTCAACTCAGGGGTCCATCCCTCCCATGACCTGGTGCTATGGTTACTGCCCCTGTTTTGGTGATCAACAGGCTCAACGTATATCCCCAGGATGCAGCAGGCCTCACTTCAGGTTCTATCACCAACTGGTTGCTCTGGTATCTTGCCCATGTTGTGATTCACCAAGGCTTAAAACTATATACTCAGGATGCAGGCAGGCACTCACTTCAGGGTTCTATTCCCCCCCCCCCCCCCATCCTGGTGCTATGGTGACTGCCCCGGTTTTGTTTTCAACAGGGCTCAACTGATATGCCCAGGATGCAGCATCCGTCAATCACTTCAAGGTTCTCCTATCCGCCATCCTTGTGCTATGGTATCTGCCCCTTTTTGTGATCACAAGGCTCAACTATAATCCACCCAGAAGGCCAGCAGGCCTGCACTGCAGGGGTCCATCTCCCCATCTTGGTGCTATGGTGACTGCCCCTGTTTGTGATCCACAAGGCTCAACTATATCCCACAGGATGACAGCAGGCATCACTTCAAGGGTTCTATCCCCCATCCTGATGCTATAGGTGACGGCCCCTGTTTGGGAATCACAAGGCTCAACTATATCCCCAGGGATTGCAGCAAGGTGCACTGCAGAATGCCCACCCGTCCATCCCGGCATTGGCTGATGGGCCTGTCAGATGGTGTATATGGCCCACAGAGGTGCTCGTTGTCTGGGTCACAGGGCCCACACACAGAGGGCCCATAGTTCCAAGCCAGCATGGCCTGGCCCCACGGTGACACGACATGGGGAGGCCCTGAGCAAATGGCATGTGGCAAGTAAGGAACCAGACATAGGGTGGAGACCTGTGACACACAGAGATATATCTGTGTTGCGTCGGGGGCCACTTACGGGATTCCTGTCCCTAGGTCAATGGTGTGCTATCAAACCCGACAGGTGGAGGATCTCTGGAAGAAGTCACGTGAGCTGAGAGCGAGTCTGTTCCCGCACTTCCGTAGCGCTTCCAGAGGTAGCGGATGGCCCAACGGGATAGTGAGTGATGTGCATGGCCCTGTCGGGCAATTGTTGTCCAGATCCCCAGGACAGCATGTGAGTGCCATGGCTGGAATTTGACGATGGATTGATCTTTGTTCCGGCCTCATCCCACAGGCGGATGCACGTGCTGCCAGTGGATCCCACGTGCCTGAGGCGCAGGATGGACCGCAGTGGGGGGATAGAGTATGAAGGCGGTGGATGGAGGCCATGAGGAGGTCCATGCCCTGGAGCCCATGCCTGACGGACAACGCGTGGGGGATGACCCTGGATGTGCTGCAGCCCACAACGGGGGGAGTGAGGTGACAGTGAGGAGGATGCGGGAGGTGGTAGCGGGGGAGATGACAGTGGGATTGTGTAGTTGGTATCGGGGAGGAAGGCGGAGGTGGAAGTGTGGGAGGCGGGGGATTAGCAGAGTGGCAGGGGAAGACGAGGGTGCCTGACGTCAGGGAGCCTGGGTCCAGAGGGGTGAACAACCCAGGTGGCGGCGGGCCATAGTGGGGAGCATGGTGTGGGATTTCCTGGGGGGATGGGGTGGTGGCAGAATGGGTGGTGGCAGCTGACTGCAGGTCCCCATTCATCACGGGCCACCACAGGGCAACGGGTGCAACCGAGCTACCTGCCCCATGCTGACCCAGAAGCCCACCTCCATGGCCCTTGTTCCTGCCACACAATGCTGTTGACCATGCGCATCCGTGCATGCATCCACACCGACAAGGGGAGATTTTGTCTATGCGGCTGCATGTGTGATGGTTGCGCCTGACTGTGGCTGTGCGTGCCCAGGCGCACGCTCAGATGCAGCCTGCCCTCAGTCTGGGGTACCCTGACCGTGGTTGCTGACCGTACTTCCGGCGCTGGATGAGCTCGTTGCCGGCGGTTTGCACCTGGCCAGCCACCATGTCACAGGGGGTCCCCGGGGTGTGGTATTGTGGGGATACACATGGCACACGCCGCCCTGTGATGGCCCGTGCCATGGCCTTCCACAACCACCAATGACAGGGCTGACTGGGCCCCGCTCAAATGTTGCCAATGTACATAAGTTGTAAATATTTTGCGACAAACATAACTCCTACGGTGGGTCATGTCTCTCATTGATATGCTGTCATTGTTGCACGAGTGGACAGGTGTGTCTGTGTGCATAGCCACTAAAGGTGAGACTGCATTGTAATCAGGTGGCAGCGGAGACACAGTTGTGGCCCCGCACTCATACAGTGCGGCAGGGTGGAATATGGGTAAACCAGCAGGGGCGAATGGGCCTGCAGGATGACAGAGTGCGACGGCAGTTTATCCACACTAGGAGGTTGTGCAACACAGATGTACAATGGTGTACATTGGGCTAGGACCGTAGGTAGGCTTCAGTACGTTCATCACAACATCCACAGTTGTGATGTTGCGAGGGGAAGGGGATGACGGAGGAGGGGTATGTGGCGAGGTGTAGTCTGAGTAAGCTCACGGAGGTTGTGGCGGAAGAATTGGGGATTGCTGGTAGACGCCAAATGAGGGGGTGAAGTGTAGCGGCGTCAGACCTTTACAGACGACGGAAGGGCTCCGGCCTTGGATGGCTACTATTTATATTTATTCAATCATTTGTCGAAGTCCACCTAGGGAGTGAGTTAGGCAACGGTTAGCCAAACCCCCACCAGGACCTGTGAACTGCTTTTATTCTTATTAAGTCCCCCTTTGTGCATTTCAAAAATCAAACACTTCTCTTCCAATCTACATTCTCCCAACAGCAGCGATTCCTTTCATTTTGCAAATGACAAGATAATTTCAGTACACGACGTGCACCGTTTCGGGTATCCGCCCTGGTGGCCAAGTGTATTCATCATATGATAATGCAACTGATTGCATATCATTTTTCTGCCAGCTTGATGCAACGCCGACCTTCCCACATGGCTGAAAAAAAATTCCGGCCATTATATGTGAACGGCTTTTTACCTCAGCGGCATGTTAAACAGGGGCAACATCCAATAGAAAGAGGAAAAAACCTCCACTACTAGAGGTGTCCCACCTTTTTCCATAGGTAGATAAGACGTCGCCAATCAGATTTCTCCACATCACAAACAAGATGGTGATTCCAATCAATGTCTCGATTAAGCCCAAAAGGCTGTAATGGTATGTCAGCAAAAAAGATCCAGCGTTGTTTCTAAATATTGCAAACTTTTGCTCGCGGTCACCCCGCGGGTGATCCAAGGGACATGGTCTATTACTGTCCATCCTCAACTCCTCAAAACGCTATGAGGACGTGCTGCATACCAACATGTTCGACAAGTGGAGGCTGTCAAACCTTATTGTGTAAACGTGATGCATGTTCCGGACAATCGTTGCTTTAAGGAACCTATTCGTGTTCCCTCTGTTTAAATGCCGCTGAGGTAAAAGCCGTTCCACATATACAGCCCCGCATTAGCCATGTGGAATGTGTGGCGTTAATTCATCAAGCTGGGCAGAAAAAGATAGCAGTCAGTTGCATTATCAGATGAACGAATGACCTTGACACAGGGCGGATACCCGGAAACGTTGCACTTCCCTGTCAGTGTTGGACTGATATATCTTGTCATTTGCAACATTACAATGAATCGCTTGACATGTTTTGGAGATTGATACTAAGTTTTTGATTTTTGAAATTGTCCAACAAGGTGACTTAATAAGAATAAAAGCAGTTTTCACAGTCCCTGGTGGGTGTTTGGCTAACCGTCCTACCCGCCCTCTCCGGTGGACTTCGACAAATGCATTGAATAAATAGTGGGGTCCTATTTTATGATTGGTTGTATAACTTGTCTCTTTGAGCATTTACCATCACTAGAGGGTTTTTCCTAGTTTTGGATGGCTTACTGAGGGCAACCACGTATAAGGTCATGCAGGGTGAGGGGGGGTGGGGGGGTGGGTTGCTTATGGAGGACCGCAATGGGGTGCTGCAGGGTGCGGAATCACCCGGTCTATGGAGGGAGCGGGTGTAACCGGTATCCCCTAGGAGGGTGGCACTCATACTGTCTGTGGAGCGTATCGGCCCATCTGGCCTATTCATGTGGATGCTAAGGTGTTGGTCCGGATTGTGGCGGGTATGTTTCAGGAATTACTGCAGGAACCTGGCCATATGTATCAGACGGGATCATTACAGGGGGGCATGGGGGCGATAACATTCGGAAGTTGCTAGATATTATCTGGTCTGTGCAAACACAGGGAGGGAGGCAGTATACCTGTCAGTTGACAATGACAGGTATCATGACAGGGCAGAGTGGGGAGTTATGTTTCAGGTGCTAGACAGGGTAGGGGTGGGAGAGACATTCCTATGGTGGGTGAGGGCGCTGTACGCCTGTCCACGGGTGCAAATACGGGTTAGGGGGGATGCCCTGAGAGCATTGGGCTGTGCAGAGGAACAGGGCAGGGGTGCCCTCTGCCTCTCCCTATTGTATCCATAGGCCATTCGGCTGTTGGCAGCCTACGTCAGAGGGCAAGTAGATATTGCTGGAACTGAGCTGCAGGAACAGCTTAGTAGTGTAGTACATTGTGCGGATGATGTTATCCACACATTGGGGCCCCCTTTGGTTAGCCTGCCGAATCTGCTAAAGGCAGTAGGGCAGTATGGTGAGGGATCGTGCCACCAGACAGACGTACATAAGTCAGACATATTGAGGGCAAATATGGATACGGGATTGGAGGCAAGGTGGGGGGGCACATGGCCAGTACAATGGGTACGTGCAGAATCCCGGTATGTGGGTATACAGTTTGGAGCAGCTCCAGACTGTGCACAGGTGTGGAATTAAAAACCCCTGATGGTGGCGATAGGGAGGGACGTAGGAAGATGGAGGGGGCACCCCCCTGACATAGATGGGGAGAGTAGCTACAATACGGATGTCTGTGTTACCACAGGTTTGGTTGTCCCTATGGCCCTACCGCCCGACGTGATGATGAGGTGCCTTAGGGGGCTGCACGAACTGATAATTAGGCGTATTCGGGTGGGCAGGAGGCCATGGGCAGATAGGCATGCCATGCGTCGACTGCAGGAGGGAGGGGGCTTGGAGCCCCCCATTTTGGACAACCACTACAACGCCAAACAGCATAGGGCATTGTTTGTGCGGAGAGAGAGAGAGAGAACCCCGCAATGGGGTCGGCACTGGGTGTGTGTGCGGTGGCTGTGGTCGGGGGTTGGGGGGGACGGGTCGGGTAGGGGGCCGTGAACCCGTAACGGAGGCTAACCGTGCAGATGTGGGGGGATGGAAGGGTTAAGAACTGCAAGGGAGGTGCCTGCCCCGGGACAGAAATGTACAGAACACGGTTGCCTTTACCACGGGGTGGTGGTGGTGGGGGGGGGGGGTTACAACATTGGGCCAAGGAGGGCTGGGTGAGGGTGGGGCAGGTGTTGGATGCAATAGTGGGGTATGGCCCTATGCTGAATTCTGAAAGGTGTGTGGGGTGAGGGATAACAACCTACATTCGTATATGCAGCTGTGGTACTACCTGCAAAGGCAGGGGGTACAGAGGGGTCAACAGGGCTGGGCAACGGGGTATGTGTAACTGATTTATTTTATTTATTTTATTTAGACAGTTTTTGTATACCGCCTTATCCTTCAATCAAAGCGGTCACAACACAATTGGGGGATACATTTAACATGCAGGGATATGAGACACATACACTAATACTTACAGGGAACATGGGCAGGAGGTTTAAGTGGCTTGCCCAAGACCACAAGGAGCATCTGTGGGACTAGAAACCCCAGTCCTTCCGGCCCAAGGTTGCTGTCCTCTAGTGGGATTTGAACCCCCGACCTTCCGGCCTGAAGTACCTTGCCCCAACCACTAGGCTACTCCTCCCTGTGCAAGGTTAACTGCAGGGTCTGGTGTCCAAACCATAGCACCTACTGAATGCAGGGGCAGAGGGTACGGCCTGATGGCAGGAACAGTGGGAGAGGGAATGTGGGTGTCCCTGTGAGGTGGAGTGGTGGCAGCCCATCTCAGTAGGGGAAAAGAGGCTTGCATGGGGAACGGCTTGGGTAGAGAGCCCCCCTACATACCGGAGCAGGATGATCTGGACCCCAGCTAGGCTACACCGTATCTATCTGGAGCAAGTGGATACCTGTTGGAGGGGGTTTGGGCAGAGGGGTGACCCTATGCATATAGTGTGGGGTGCCATAAGCTGCAACAATTGTGGAGGGAGCTAGACAGTTCTATAGAGCGACCACAGGAATACGGGATGGAGGTGGCCCCAGCCCATGTGGAATGTGAGGGGGTGCGATGGGACATGGTGAGTTGCTCTGTCCCGTAACTATTGTGTGTTCGCGGCTAGGACTGGCCATGTCACGAAAATGGACGTATGCGGACATACTGAGCATGAGGGACACTATTCAGAGCTCTGGGTTTCTGTGGGTTAGCAGTACTGTGGGTGGATGTGGTCTAGCACTTATAGTGCACCATGAGGAGACCTGGGGGGTATGCTAAATGGAGGGAGGGGGTGGCCAGCTGTTGGTGGTGAGGTAGGGGGATACGCAAGGAGGGGGGACACGAGGGTTTGGAGTGGGTACCCATTGTGGGATGGGAGGGGTGGGGGGTAGGGGGGTTTGGCCCATCAGGAGGAGGGGAGGGTGAGTGTGGGTGGAGGGAGGTATTTGTGCTGCCATAGGGTGCTGGGTGCGTGGATGTGGTGGAGTAGAGTGTGGATGGTGTGACTGTTGACAGGTGGGTTGCTGAATGTACCCTACGGGGCTCACCAGGTACCAGGGGGCCATATCGGGGGCAGAGAGGCATGGGCGGATGGGGTGGCCATGTGTGTACAGAGTGGTGTGGGGGGCGGGAAGGGGTGGCAACCTGTGGAGGGGGGGTGCACCAAGGGGTTGCCAGGGGTCCATAGTGGCCGGTTGGTAGCGGGGATGCGATGGGGGAGGGGGCCGGGCCACCTGTTGAACCGAAGGCTGTGACATGTGCAGTTAACGGCTTGTTTCGGCTTGGGGTGGTGGCAGTGTGCCATCTGGGTACCCATGCGGAACACACAGTGCACCTATCCCAGCCCAAGTACATCAGGATTGTCAGAGCGGCCAAGGGGAATGACCTACGGGGTTGGGACACCCCCATGGCACACAGTGCAAGACCCCAGGCACAGGGGTGTACATAGTACCAGCAGTGCCCTACCAGTGTGCTACCAGGGTTGGGTGTGGGGACAGGCCAGACAGCATGCATGGGGCAGGGGATGTTGTGGCATGGGGGCCCATCAGCGGTATGGGGGGGGCCATGTGACAGGGGGGGGGGTCACCCTTGTACATGGCCCCCTCGTACATGCAGCAGGGTGGGGATGACATATACACCCCCGGGAGGGCAATGGCCTCCACCGGGCCAACACCACAGAGTCCCCATGTTGGATGGACGAGGGAGTTGCACAGCGCACGGAGCCCCATGGGCAGGGCATGCTGCATGTATGCAGGTGCGGGAGGGCAGGCCTATTGTCACCACCTGGGGGGTGGCGGCCATAGCCAGAGCCACAGACGCGGAAGCCGGGGCCAGGATATGACAGGGAGAGCCAGGGCAGGGAATGGGCTGAGGGCAGTGGCAGCAGCCGAGGGGAAGGGGGAGCGGGACGCCAGACTGCCACAGGCCATACCACAGCCACAGGCTGGAGGGGTTGGCCCACTAAAGAGCATGGCAAGGCCACAGAGCCGCCCAGGAGCTGGGACTGCTAAGTGGAACATAGTGTGTACACTGGAGGGTTGGCATCCACACACATGGGGGGTACCACGCTCACCTGGGATGCTGATAGCTGGGGACAGTGTGAGTGACAATGACCTGGGGCCTATGCAGCTTGGGAATGCTGTGGCACACCTAATAGTGGGGGGCACTATCATGGACTGTGCCCAGTGCGATGCTCCCAATCCTGTGGAACATGGATGGGGACATGCTTGTCCTGTGAGTAGTGCACCAGGGAGGGGTACCCACAGTGCCCAGGCTGGGTGGCCCTGATCACCCCCTGATGCTGGGGGGACAGTCATCGTGGCTACAGATTCACAGCTAGAGACAGAGATGCGGCTACCAAGCCCCTGCTGCAGGGGCGAGGGCACAGGGGTATGAACGTGGCCTCTCTAACAGAGCTTAATGCTACCCTGCATCGTATTCATAGGTTACCGGTACCTGTTGCTGGGGTTGGGGCTCTTCAGTCTTGAGCGATGGTGGCACCTTTTGTCACCAGCCACCGGCAGCAGGGCTAGAGGGGGACAAGCTATCCCCGCTGCTATGGACCGGTGTATCCCGCACTATGGTGGCCCCAGAAACACTCATTTCTGGGATATGTGTGTTTCCGGGGAATGCTCTGTGTCCCTGAAACCCGGACACCTATCCTGTAGGTGGTGATCATGCACCATTGTGTTACATACTGCGGCGCTCCTGCCCGGCCTTGGGGCTAAAGACAGGAGCGGCGGTCTGATGCTTCGTGAGGAAGGAGAGTAGCCTGTATCCAGGGAATGCTGGGTATTGTAGTTCCTGCTCCTCTCGCTCCGAAATAAAGAGTTGTAGTTATGGGGTTTCCAGTATATTTATTATAGTAAAGGATATTGTTCCATCACATGCAAATAAATGCAAACAAAATAGGTGCTTCAAATGCTAACAGGAAAACTTAGGATAAAGGCAACTTAAAGTATAATTGCTGCTTGTTCACTTCTAAGCAAATTACTCACTTTGCCCCAAGAGGTCAGTTAGATTCACTGCAGCCTCTTTCAGCCACTGTTACCTTCACAGTGCTGGGGAAAATCAGGTGCACATAATTAGAGCTTTTCTCAGCAAGGCAATACAACAGCTCCGTAGCATTCAATTCACATACGGTAAAAAGCAGTTTCCTTCAGCTTGGCATCTCTACAAAGCAGACCGTGAAATCCATTCTCTCACAATCTGGTAAGTCTGTATTATGTTGTGTTAATTCTTAAAGATGTATGGAATTACTGGATTCTGGTAACACTGTCTTTCTTCTTTCTTGCAACTCTAAAAACTGCTTTAAACTCTGTAGGAGCAAGTCAGCCTGCTGTTTGGGAGGTAGGGAATTGCTATCAGCTATACAACTTCCCTCTGGCTTAAGGCTGTTTATTTTCTTCTCCTCTCTTAGATTAATTGTATCCGAGTAACTGCTAGTCTCTTTTGCTAATGTTTCACACACAGGAGAGTTAGCTTTACGTTCAGCCTGGAAACTGTGTGGCAATTCACTTACTTGAATCCATGCCGTTCTGACTTCAGATGGCTCCAACGTTCTACAGATTTAATAATGTGTGTTGCTCTATGTCTCAAAAGGTACATCACATAATGATTGATTTCTTTCTTGAGCCTGCCTAGAAGACTAACTTACCCAGTGCAGTGCCTTCCAACGGTTGTCTAATTCAGGGCTAGGTCCTCTCTCAATGGGACTTCTACTCACTGCCTCTGAATAGAACTTTGCAGGTTTCTTTCCAATGCCAGGTTCCCAAGTATCGCATACTGTTTTCTGGACTTCCAATCATTCTTCCTCTTCTCCTTCTTTCTCCTCTCCTTCTCCCTCATTCCTAATCCCATTCTCCTTCCGACTAGCAAAAGCCATGCTCTGGTATAAAACCACGTTCTCTCCTGGACACGCCCCTTCCCATGACAGGGTGTGCCCAATCAGGACTGCAGGACTCCTCCCCTGGGCTGGTCTCCATGCTCAGCTCTGTGGAATAGAGTCTCTCTTTCTTCCTTGGTTTCTCAAATAGCATAAATCCTGCTGAACCTCAGGATTTCCATCCGTTTCCATAGGCTCAGGAGGGCGCTGTTCACCACAATACATATCTGTCCTGTGCCTCGCCCCTTGGCAGCCTGACTACATGTCCTCCTGTGAGATGCACACATACCGCCAGCACTGACTACTGATAGGTGAGAGAGGCTGGTGATACACAGACCGCGGAGCGGCCTATGGTAAACCCACACCCCCCTTAGCCAGGGGCGAGGGGTTGCCAGCGTGACACAGTACACGGTCTGAGGTCTACCCATGGTGGACACAGCTGGGGAAGGGGGGGACAAGGCCGGTTGCGTTAGTAGCATGGTGTTGTTGTGGGACATGGGGTGGACAGGAGGGGGGCTCTGTGTGTAGTGGCCCCACCAAAAGCAACACAGGACACATGGCATCAGCTACAGCCGCTTGTGCAGCAGTTTATTTCCCCCTCCCCCTGCTACGCCTTGCGTGGCCCCTCCCACCTCATGTTGATGGTGGCACGCCTGCCGCCGCCGCTGCTGCTGCTGCCGCTACTGCTGCCGCTGGTGGTGGTGGTGGTGGCGGCGGTGGTGGTGGCGTCGGCCCTCTGTCTGCCGCAAGAAGCTTCAGGCTGGCAGCCATGCGCTGTGCCGATGCAGCCAAGTACTGCCCCCCGCTAGGACCCCGACATTGTTCGCTGCAGGCGCCGTGACGTACGGCGTTGGAGGCGCTGTTCCCTGACCACCGCTCGCAGTACATGCCGTATACCTGTGGGGACAGCAGGTAGTGCATTGTGAGACAGGGAACCATCCACCACTTGTACAGAGGCATTGCCACCCTAACACAGTTAGGCACTCAACCCTCTGCATCCCTCTGTGCCGCTGCTGAGTGCGCCTGCATATGCCCAATTACCTCAGACCTGCGGCCAGCGCCTTCATGCCTGGTCCGCTGTTCATCTTCAACAGCCACTTCCCCGTGGCTGCATTGGTGGGTGGTGCGCCGTCCCGTGCAGGCTGTGTGCCCTGCCTGCTGTCCTCCCCCCGGGTGGGGATGGACCGACTTGCTCCCACCTGGCCCACCTCTGGCACAGGGTCCATCAGGGTGCACGGCCCAGGCTCGTTGTCCTCTGATGCCTCCTCTGGTGTGTCAATGGAGCAAATGTCACCTGTAGGGCACAATGTTACATAGGTCAGATGAGGCATGACTGCCTGTCTACCCCGTCCCACCCCCCTATGGGCACATGTGTGTGGGTGAGCCACATGTGTCTGGGCCAGGGCCCCTGTGCCCCCCCCCAACATTCGGTCTCTCTCCATGCTGGTGGGCCCTGTGCCCTGAAAGTGCCATGGCCCCCTCCCCCCCTTGCATGCTGCCACCTGCCCCATGCAGCCCCAGCCCCGCCGGCAGCCCAGCCACCACGGACCATGGTTGGGACAGGGGCATTGTGCTGTCCCGGTGGCCATGTTACTACCCGTGTGGCCCTGCTGCCTCCGCCAACCCTGCACCGTATCCCCTGCAGCACATTGGCAGCCTCTGCTTGGTACTGTGGCCTGTCCTCCTTGCCCCCGCACCCATCCACTGTGGCTGTGCCGCCCCTGCCCACCGTAGACATGTCCCCCCCATGGGTCATGAACAGCAGCTACCCGTATGCCTGTGCCGCCCCCCTGGTTTCCCAAACAGCCACGTCATGCCACCCCACCTACACCCTTGGTCCACCCCTACACATGTGCGTGTTGGTGTCCTCCCACTGGTGCAGCTCAATATCAAACTTACAGGCATGTGGGTGCGCTGTGTCCAATTAAGGTGGAAGGCCATGTATGTACATAGGCCCCAGTCAGTCTGCCAGGCGCAGATCCAGATCACTTAAGGTGGCCACCTGTGCTGGGCCCCCTACAGTGCCCTGTGAACCCCTCGCCTCTCCCTGGCGAGCTCATTGCGTATGTTGCGCTTTATGTCACAGTAGCGCTTACGTAGACTTTCCACGTCATGATGGGGGCCATCAGCAGTTGCCACCGCTGCCTGCACCTCCGCCCCACTGCCCTGGCAGCGTGTGGGCAAAAATTGTTAGTAGTTGTGCTGACAGGCAATACTTGGAAGAAGCAGAGTCATAAGTGTTCAAGGGACACTTGCCAGGAGGAGATCATTCTCCTCCTTGGCTGGAACCACACTGCCCTCTTCCTGACCATCCCTCTGGCACTGGTGGTCCTGCAACCGCCTTTTGCCCTTGTGTGCCAATAGGCCTCCTCACTTGGGTGATTGCTGTGCCCCAGATGGGCCTGGCCTCGTCATCATCTCCATCAGGGTTTTGGGCCACTGTGTAGTGTTCTGTTGTTTGCTCAAACTCCTCCTCCAGCCTCCTCAATGCCCCTGGCTCACTGCACTAGCCATAGACCTGTTTTTTTCGGTTATGTGTGCCTGAGGTGTGGGCCCATTTTGTGGCTCACTAGGTGTCAAACCACGGGAGCACCAAACCACGTAAAGAACACGAACCCAGTCTAAAACTCGTGGTAAACCAGGAATGATTCTTTATTATTTCTATTTCACATACATCAGCTCACCAGTCCCGCACGAAGCCGTGTTTCGATCAATCTTCGTCAGGGGCTTCTGGTGTGCTGCATCCATAATATATAAATAATTAAGAACGTAAATAACATCACAACGCACCCATATTTAAACAAAGAGATAAAAATATGACCATAAAATAATAAATAATTAAAAAAAACGTTATATAAACCATGTATAAAACCGGGCGTTACTCATAGAAAAACAATATAACTTAATGTGATCATTACATGGATATAAAACAACACCCACCCCCCCCCCCCCCCCCCCAAATTAAATAACCATGAATGATTAATACAATACATGATTTCTTGAAAGGGTGTTCTAATACTACTAGCCTTAATTAATGGTTGATATTTCTATTGTGATGACTTTATTAAAACAAAACAGAAACACATGTGACCTATTGAGCGTACTATATGCAACAGGAAGGACTTATGAACAATAAATACACTCATGCTAAATCGATCCTACACTCTATCTTGGTGTTGGAACTAAGAGGCTGAAGTGAATAGGAAAAAGTTGCCATATCATTTCATCTACTTCTCTAGGGCGCAAACTTCCTCATACATATTCAATTAATTTTTAACACTATATTAAAATTAGGAGCCTTATTGAGTGAGATCAAAGGAGGGTTTACCATATCACTTCAACTCTAGCTCTTTCTCTAGGATATAGATTTACAACATATAACATTCAATAGATTCTGATCACTAATTTTCAACTACTCGTATGACATCTTTACTATTTAAAAATTCTTCCCCATCATTACACACTATCCCTACCATTTTCATTTGGAAATGGTTCTGGACAGCACCCAAATTATTCTTGTACCTTCTCACCTTTTCAGCAGCACCCGGGAACCGCTAAAACTCATCGATCGCAGTCTTCTCTCATCTGATCCATCAAAAAACCGCCCGCGTCCTGCGCTGTCTTAACCGCGAGAAAAAACGTCATATTACTAGCATCACTTGTTGCAACGTTTGGCAGAATAGAACTCCTCTCGTGTTGGTGAATATCTTTTCAATTATTGTATTGCTCAACATCCGCACCAGTGTGCTAGGCACAATAGACCTTTCTCTCATGTTGGTGCTCGCAGAACTATTTCATTCAACCCATATTACTGGGGTGGTTGTCGGTGTGGTGTGTGGGTGTGTCCACATCCACACCCCCGGGTCCTCACCCATCGGTCTCACGTGTCAGACGCAGCATCAGGGCATTGCTAAGGCAGAATACCACGAACTTCCCCTCGTGGTTGATGCACTAATTCATTGTTGGCGTTCCCGGTTTGCTCCTGATTGAATGAACCCTTGTGAGTGGTTTCCTCATTTCTTCTCAGCAATCAGTATGGCACTGCTATCACTGGGACCCCTATATTTGCAGAGGCTCCTTACCAAAAACATTACTAGAAACATATTTGTCTATGTTCTGGTTGCTGTTAACTAACCAGAATAGAGGCGTTCTATACTGATTATTCCTTTAAACTAATGCAGGTCTAAATTGGTATTTGTGCTTAACCCTATAATAACTACACACAAATACCCTATTGTCAGGATATTTATAAAAATTTAAAACCAAAGCTTCATGTCAATTCAGCCGACCAACTAGACTTCTAATGGGATTACTATATTCCAAACCTTAGCCCATACGAGTTTCTTATCTATCTGACTATAATACAGCCATATTTTTGTATTACAATTATAAACTACCAATTAAATGTTAATCAATAATCCATATTAGGTTTCATTTTATTGATCCATCTTCTAGATTATTCTGCTATATTGACAGCATCCAAACTTCAAAGGAACACCGAAAGATCTGTGGGGGTGGGGGGGGGGGGGGGGGGTGGGGGGGGTCCAAGTTTTCAAACCATTAGGGGATCAAAGATTTTAACTTAAATATATAGTCTTTGCCTCTAATCTCATTAAAGTTTTAGTCGATATCACCCCTCTCCATTTTAACTGAAACTTTCTTAATAAACAAAGAATCTAATATCATTTTATTTGATGTCCCATCTCTTGCCAAGTGGGCTTACAAGTGGCACAAAAGAACTGGACTCGATCAGTAACCTAAAGAAGATCTAGAATAATCAGCCTTTTCTGATTATTCCTCTTTTAATACTACTCCTATGTTCAATGATACGCACTGTTGATGCTCCTGATTGTTTTTTTTCTCACCACGGGTACAGCAATTTACATGGGCACTGTATTATATATATACGTGTGTAGTGTCACAGTTTTTGAAAAGTGCTCTATTTTAAATTCATCCTTTAGTAACGGGATGAATAAATTTTCTCACCATATTGGCATTGCAAGTAAACAGAGCATTTCCCACACATCAATTGACCTTTATATTTAGGTTAAAAACTTTACGTTCAGTTAACGCAGAGGGTACTAATAAATTTTTTCAAATAACCATTTCGTTTATGGGCTACCGTCACCATAGTAATCCTGAAAGCCTGGCAACATCTGGATCAAATACCATTCTTCTACGCAAATACTTGTATATTTTTCTTAGATTGTGCCGAAGAAATATAGCAAATGAGACACCATCTCCCTATATCTCTCTTATTGCACTGCTGTTTCAAAAGGGTACTCTCGCGGCGTGTTCTTTGCCCTTTGATTATGCTGTATGATTACATTTATTTGCCATGGGGATAACTTGCGAGCCCTAACATCTCTTTCTTTTCATGTCATCAGCTTGTTTCTCAAATTGCTCGGCATCTTGGTACAAGTCTCACCGTCCTCAACTCTAAGGAACTGACCTATACACGGTAAATTCTTTTTTAATGAAGGATTATGAAAGCTATCATTAATTGCAGTAGGTGATTACGATCTGTTGGGATTTCCGCTGTATAAAAAAACGATGTTGTGAACTTCCCCCGGTTCTTTTGAGAATCTATCTTCAAGTCTAAATATGGCTATCTGCTCAGAATCCATATGTTAATTGGAACTTGTAAGTTTATCATCTAAACTGTTGATCCAAGAGTTTAAATTCTGTAAGAGTAGCCATATCTCCATTCCAGATTACTCAAAGCACACGGCAATTGTAACGAATCCAAAGTTTTAACATTTTGTTTGGTATTTGGTGTGTTTTCAGAAATTTCTCCTCAAATTTATACATATATAAATGCACTATGTCCGTCGCCATAGATGACCCCATAGCTACACTCCTTTAAAACTTGCTTGAAAAAAAATCTCGCGAAAACAAAAATAATTCGCGCATAATGCAAATCTAGCTAGAGGTATAAGGAATGCTGTAAGGGATAACCTGTAGTGAGCTGCTCTTTTCAACAAACATTCTTCTATAATTTCCAAAGCTTCAGCTTGTGGCGACGTTGGTATATATGGACTCCACGTCCAAGGTCACCAGACATCATATTATCAGTTAATTCCTGAATGTGGGGGACAATGCTACGATAACAGGCGGCGAATTCCCTACTATAGGACCACATTTGAGACACAAAGGTCTTAGAAAAATATCCCTAGAAATTGTGAAATGGGTTCCATCAAGGATCCGATGGCTTATCCTCTGGTACGGCCGAGGTGGATTTGGTCATAGATTTATGAATCTTTAGGATTGTGATAAGGAAGCTTATCATAGCTCAGGAAGTGGGCTATCGAAAATGTGAAAGTGTCTCCTGAACAAGCAACCTGTCCGTGCTGGTAGGAAATGATGAGAAAACAGAATTTTGCCATAAAAGACTACCAGTCGCCAGAATGCACCATGTTTCCAACAGCCATGAGAGGAGCTGAAGTGAGAAAACGTGTGTTTCATCAAAAGGGCTATGAGGTAATCCCCAAGCACGCATTGCAAAGGGCCGCGCTTGATTCAGCACAGCTGCGCTGTGCTAGGATGGGAACACTCATGTCCAAGGGCAAGGCCTGATTCAGCACAGCTGCGCCTGTGTGTTAGGGGGGAGGAGCGCTCATCTAAGCAGAATAAGATTAAGAGTTTATGTCTACAGATGACCATCTTCATGATCACCTTGGATATCCAGAGAATTGTCCTCAGTATCCTGAGAATCAGCTTGAGTTTGATCATCAGTTTCATCTGAAGGATATCAGAAGCAGAAGCCAAACTGGACGGACCAGAGGGGAAAGAGACCCTCTGGAAGAAAGAGGAGAAAAGGCCTTTGAGATGGTCTAGAAGAGTCCAAAGCAGTACGTATACTGGGAGGTATTCCAAGGGCCAGCATACACCATTGGACTGGGGAAAACCAGAGGAATGGTGCTGCAGAGCTAGGAATCACCAGAGAGCTACCTGTGAGGGAGACGGCTGCACGTGGAAGGGACCCTAAGACCTGTGCCAGAAGGTATGTGAAGAGAGATCCAGTGTCCAGGGATCTGGGATTGGAAGGCTGGACATAAGAACTGGACTTACATACTGGCCAGGCTATATAGAGAGGAACTCTAGCAGCAATGGAAGCTCAGGTATGAACACTGATCTATGCCCTAGCTATAACCTTGAAAGACAGCAGGGAAACAAGTATGGTTTCTCCTGAACATGCTCCATTGAGAGATTCATCTGTGCCAATCCATGATATTGAACCCATGCTTGTTGAACAAGGGGGAATAATAGCAGATGAGGATCCTGTTTATATGGACTGCTCTCTATCTAAACTCCGTTGGTAACTTTCTGTTATAAAGTATAGCAACCATCACAAAGAAATACAAATTTATTCTTTAATCTACTCAGAAAAGCTCCTGAAGCAGGATATGACCCACACAGTGGAAGGCACCCAGCCTGAGGCTAAGGGATTTTCAGCCTGTGGGAAAGCTGCTAGGCAGATTAAAGGGGCCTTACCTAGATTGCTTGTTGATGGCTAGGAGGAGAGATCACTTCTGTATCTATGTTGGGCAAGTAGGAACGTAATCAGGAAAGTTTAACCTGAACAGAACCACAGTTTGTTTCTTAGGCCTTTGTGTACTTTTACATTTGTGTTTTATTTTCCTGATTTTATAACTTTGTTTTCCAACGTGAGAACACTGAAAGCAAGAAACCTAATTTAATTGTGGCTACCCAAAGCATATTCTGTGGTTGGGAGAAAATAACCCCACATAAACTAAATAATCTTATTGGGCTTTGTACCCAAGAAGCATAACTAGTATCGTTATTGTCAGCATGCTGTGGTGTTGGTGTGGAATGAAAGACTGACATTTAGCGCCGTACAATACCTTGCAAACAATCATTATTCGACGACAATATAATGGCACTTGTCCAAGAGTGTGCACGTGAAGATTCTCACCCAGGCAGCCGTCTGCCAAATGGCGTAGTTGGCAGGATTGCTTTTGCACAAAAGGGGATTCTACTTGCTGAGGATTACAAACTACAAGTTCAAGTTTAAAGCTGAAACAAAAAAAACGATTTTCCCTCAACTGCACTTTGGAGGAGAAAGTGGTTCTTCCCGACAGCTGTCCCAGGAGGCAAAGACCGCTGTTGCAGAGCTGGATTCATCAACTGAGACAAGGTACCTAAGTACCTGGGCATGTCTAGTGGTGGCTGGGAGTCAGCGCACAGGGGTAGATTGCACCCAAAAAAAAAAAGAGTAGTAGAAAAAAACACCTGTTTGGAAGCGTGGTTTTGGCATCTGTGTTTTTTTTGCTCTTGTATTTTCTTACGAGGGCTTTTCCCAAAGATGGATTCAAAGGAACTAGCTCAGATGGATTGCAGCCCAGTTCAGTCCAGGCAGCTAGGAGCTATGCACAGCAGAAGCTTCATGAACAACTGCTATTGAAGCCTTAATGGACCCAGCAGAATCCCCTAGTTTCTGATCTGGTGCCAGCCCTGAGTTCAGCTGCAGAACCAAAGTGGGAACAGATGCAAGACCAGCAGTTAATACTGGTACACCACATGTGGACAGTTTTTGTTGGGACTCAATCAAGGGATTGGGGCATTTAGTTTTGGGAAGCTCACTCCAGATGATAATGTTTTGGGATTTCTAGAGTCTTTTGAAAAGCGTGGCACAAGCATTAGCATGGCCAGAGACCCAGTGGGCAGTAAGGCTGGCAGCCCTCATGAACTGGAGAGGCGCTTGCAGCTTACAGAACAATTCCAGCAGCCCAGCTCTTTGAATTATAAGGAGGTAAAGGCTGCTATTAGAGATCGCCTAGGGTTGTCTATTTCAGAGTAGACGGCGAATTTTTTAGAGTCTACTACATTGAGAGTAGGTGAAACACCCAGGGCTCTGAGTCAGAGAATCAGAGGTTTAGCTGTAAAATGGTTGGAGCCTGAGCAAAAGACGGTAGAAATGTTATTAGACTCTTATAATGCTCGAACAATTTATGTCCTGGGGTTTCTCCAAGATTTGCATCACTTTCCTTATACAGCAAAATTGCCCCAATCGTTGGAGAGGCAACCATGCTAGCAGAGAGATTCTTGGAAGCCCCGCAGTGCTTGCCATAGAATGGGTGGACCCTCTGAAGAT